>JBDPZO010000004.1:12782023-12922052 GCA_039877585.1 Heterodera filipjevi | reverse complement strand
AAAGCAGCATTTAGAAAGAAATTAATGCCTTGTGAAAACGAGGAAAAAAGATAGTCATTTTTCCAAACTCTAGTCTTCAAGACATATCTGAACTAAGCCCCAATTCATGCTTTTAGGTCAAAGAGCAATGCTTAGAAAAATTTAATGCCTTGTGAAAACGAGGAAAAAAGATAGCATTTTTCCAAACTTCCTAGTCTTCTTCAGACATATCTGAACTAAGCCCCAATTCATGCTTTTAGGTCAAAGAGCAATGCTCTAGAAAAAATTAATGCCTGTGAAAACGAGGAAAAAAGATAGTCATTTTTCCAAACTTCCTAGTCTTCTTCAAGACATATCTGAACTAAGCCCCATTCATGCTTTTAGGTCAAAGAGCAATGCTCTAGAAAAATTTAATGCCTTGTGAAAACAGGAAAAAAGATGTCATTTTTCCAAACTTCCTAGTCTTCTTCAAGACATATCTGAACTAAGCCCCAATTCATGCTTTTAGGTCAGAAGCAATGCTCTAGAAAATTTAATGCCTTGTGAAAACGAGGAAAAAGATAGTCATTTTTCCAAACTTCCTAGTCTTCTTCAAGACATATCTGAACTAAGCCCAATTCATGCTTTTAGGTCAAAGAGCAATGCTCTAGAAGAAATTTAATGCCTTGTGAAACGAGGAAAAAAGATAGTCATTTTTCCAAACTTCCTAGTCTTCTTCAGACATATCTGAACTAAGCCCCAATTCATGCTTTTAGGTCAAAGAGCAATGTCTAGAGAAATTTAATGCCTTGTGAAAACGAGGAAAAAAGATAGTCATTTTTCCAAACTTCCTAGTCTTCTTCAGACATATCTGAACTAAGCCCCAATTCATGCTTTTAGGTCAAAGAGCAATGCTCTAGAAGAAATTTAATGCCTTGTGAAAACGAGGAAAAAAGATAGCATTTTTCCAAACTTCCTAGTCTTCTTCAGACATATCTGAACTAAGCCCAATTCATGCTTTTGGTCAAAGAGCAATGCTCTAGAAGAAATTTAATGCCTTGTGAAAACGAGGAAAAAAGATAGTCATTTTCCAAACTTCCTAGTCTTCTTCAGAACTATCTGAACTAAGCCCCAATTCATGCTTTTAGGTCAAAGAGCAATGCTCTAGAAAAATTTAATGCCTTGTGAAAACGAGGAAAAAAGATAGTCATTTTTCCAAACTTCCTAGTCTTCTTCAAGACATATCTGAACTAAGCCCCAATTCTGTTTAGGTCAAAGAGCAATGCTCTAGAAGAAATTTAATGCCTTGTGAAAACGAGGAAAAAAGATAGTCATTTTTCCAAACTTCCTAGTCTTCTTCAGAACATATCTGAACTAAGCCCCAATTCATGCTTTTAGGTCAAAGAGCAATGCTCTAGAAGAAATTTAAGCCTTGTGAAAACGAGGAAAAAAGATAGTCATTTTTCCAAACTTCCTAGTCTTCTTCAAGACATATCTGAACTAAGCCCCAATTCATGCTTTTAGGTCAAAGAGCAATGCTCTAGAAAATTTAATGCCTTGTGAAAACGAGGAAAAAAGTAGTCATTTTTCCAAACTTCCTAGTCTTCTTCAGACATATCTGAACTAAGCCCCAATTCATGCTTTTAGGTCAAAGAGCAATGCTCTAGAAAAATTAATGCCTTGTGAAAACGAGGAAAAAAGATAGTCATTTTTCCAAACTTCCTAGTCTTCTTCAGACATATCTGAACTAAGCCCCAATTCATGCTTGGTCAAAGAGCAATGCTCTAGAAAAATTTAATGCCTTGTGAAAACGAGGAAAAAAGATAGCATTTTTCCAAACTTCCTAGTCTTCTTCAGACATATCTGAACTAAGCCCCAATTCATGCTTTTAGGTCAAAGAGCAATGCTCTAGAAGAAATTTAATGCCTTGTGAAAACGAGGAAAAAAGATAGTCATTTTTCCAAACTTCCTAGTCTTCTTCAGACATATCTGAACTAAGCCCCAATTCATGCTTTAGGTCAAAGAGCAATGCTCTAGAAGAAATTTAATGCCTTGTGAAAACGAGGAAAAAAGATAGTCATTTTTCCAAACTTCCTAGTCTTCTTCAAGACATATCTGAACTAAGCCCCAATTCATGCTTTTAGGTCAAAGAGCAATGCTCTAGAAGAAATTTAATGCCTTGTGAAAACGAGGAAAAAAGATAGCATTTTTCCAAACTTCCTAGTCTCTTCAGACATATCTGAACTAAGCCCCAATTCATGCTTATTTTAGGTCAAAGAGCAATGCTCTAGAAGAAATTTAATGCCTTGTGAAAACGAGGAAAAAGATAGTCATTTTTCCAAACTTCCTAGTCTTCTTCAGAACATATCTGAACTAAGCCCCAATTCATGCTTTTAGGTCAAAGAGCAATGCTCTAGAAAATTTAATGCCTTGTGAAAACGAGGAAAAGATATCATTTTTCCAATTCCTAGTCTTCTTCAGACATATCTGAACTAAGCCCAATTCATGCTTTTAGGTCAAAGAGCAATGCTCTAGAAGAAATTTAATGCCTTGTGAAAACGAGGAAAAAAGATAGTCATTTTTCAAACTTCCTAGTCTTCTTCAAGACATATCTGAACTAAGCCCCAATTCATGCTTTTAGGTCAAAGAGCAATGCTCTAGAAGAAATTTAATGCCTTGTGAAAACGAGGAAAAAGATAGTCATTTTTCCAAACTTCCTAGTCTTCTTCAGACATATCTGAACTAAGCCCCAATTCATGCTTTTAGGTCAAAGAGCAATGCTCTAGAAAAATTTAATGCCTTGTGAAAACGAGGAAAAAGATAGTCATTTTTCCAAACTTCCTAGTCTTCTTCAAGACATATCTGAACTAAGCCCCAATTCATGCTTTAGGTCAAAGAGCATGTCTAGAAGAAATTTAATGCCTTGTGAAACGAGGAAAAAAGATAGCATTTTTCAAACTCCTAGTCTTCTTCAGACATATCTGAACTAAGCCCCAATTCATGCTTTTAGGTCAAAGAGCAATGCTCTAGAAAAATTTAATGCCTTGTAAACGAGGAAAAAAGATAGTCATTTTTCCAAACTTCCTAGTCTTCTTCAGACATATCTGAACTAGCCCCAATTCATGCTTTTAGGTCAAAGAGCAATGTCTAGAAGAAATTTAATGCCTTGTGAAAACGAGGAAAAAAGATAGTCATTTTTCCAAACTTCCTAGTCTTCTTCAGACATATCGAACTAAGCCCCAATTCATGCTTTTAGGTCAAAGAGCAATGCTCTAGAAGAAATTTATGCCTGTGAAAACGAGGAAAAAGATAGTCATTTTTCCAAACTTCCTAGTCTTCTTCAGACATATCTGAACTAAGCCCCAATTCATGCTTTTAGGTCAAAGAGCAATGCTCTAGAAGAAATTTAATGCCTTGTGAAAACGAGGAAAAAAGATAGTCATTTTTCCAAACTTCCTAGTCTTCTTCAAGACATATCTGAACTAAGCCCCAATTCATGCTTTTAGGTCAAAGAGCAATGCTCTAGAAGAAATTAATGCCTTGTGAAACGAGGAAAAAAGATAGTCATTTTCCAAACTTCCTAGTCTTCTTCAGACATATCTGAACTAAGCCCCAATTCATGCTTTTAGGTCAAAGAGCAATGCTCTAGAAAAATTTAATGCCTGTGAAAACGAGGAAAAAAGATAGTCATTTTTCCAAACTTCCTAGTCTTCTTCAAGACATATCTGAACTAAGCCCCAATTCATGCTTTTAGGTCAAAGAGCAATGCTCTAGAAAATTTAATGCTTGTGAAAACGAGGAAAAAAGATAGCATTTTTCCAAACTTCCTAGTCTTTCTTCAGACATATCTGAACTAAGCCCCAATTCATGCTTTAGGTCAAAGAGCAATGCTCTAGAAAATTTAATGCCTTGTGAAAACGAGGAAAAAAGATAGTCATTTTTCCAAACTTCCAGTCTTCTTCAAGACATATCTGAACTAAGCCCCAATTCATGCTTTTAGGTCAAAGAGCAATGCTCTAGAAGAAATTTAATGCCTTGTGAAAACGAGGAAAAAAGATAGTCATTTTTCCAAACTTCCTAGTCTTCTTCAAGACATACTGAACTAAGCCCCAATTATGCTTTTAGGTCAAAGAGCAATGCTCTAGAAAAATTTAATGCCTTGTGAAAACGAGGAAAAAAGATAGTCATTTTTCCAAACTTCCTAGTCTTCTTCAAGACATATCTGAACTAAGCCCCAATTCATGCTTTTAGGTCAAAGAGCAATGCTCTAGAAGAAATTAATGCCTTGTGAAACGAGGAAAAAAGATAGTCATTTTTCCAAACTTCCTAGTCTCTTCAAGACATATCTGAACTAAGCCAATTCATGCTTTTAGGTCAAAGAGCAATGCTCTAGAAGAAATTTAATGCCTTGTGAAAACGAGGAAAAAAGTAGTCATTTTCCAAACTTCCTAGTCTTCTTCAGACATATCTGAACTAAGCCCCAATTCATGCTTTTAGGTCAAAGAGCAATGCTCTAGAAGAAATTTAATGCCTGTGAAAACGAGGAAAAAGATAGTCATTTTTCCAAATCCTAGTCTTCTTCAGACATATCTGAACTAAGCCCAATTCATGCTTTTAGGTCAAAGAGCAATGCTCTAGAAGAAATTTAATGCCTTGTGAAAACGAGAAAAAAGATAGTCCTTTTTCCAAACTTCCAGTCTTCTTCAAGACATATCTGAACTAAGCCCAATTCATGCTTTTAGGTCAAAGAGCAATGCTCTAGAAAAATTTAATGCCTTGTGAAAACGAGGAAAAAAGATAGCATTTTTCCAAACTTCCTAGTCTTCTTCAGACATATCTGAACTAAGCCCAATTCATGCTTTTAGGTCAAAGAGCAATGCTCTAGAAAAAATTTAATGCCTTGTGAAAACGAGAAAAAAGATAGTCATTTTTCCAAACTTCCTAGTCTTCTTCAAGACATATCTGAACTAAGCCCAATTCAGCTTTAGGTCAAAGAGCAATGCTCTAGAAGAATTTAATGCCTTGTGAAAACGAGGAAAAAAGATAGTATTTTTCCAAACTTCCTAGTCTCTTCAAGACATATCTGAACTAAGCCCCAATTCATGCTTTTAGGTCAAAGAGCAATGCTCTAGAAGAAATTTAATGCCTTGTGAAAACGAGGAAAAAAGATAGTCATTTTTCCAAACTTCCTAGTCTTCTTCAAGACATATCTGAACTAAGCCCCAATTCATGCTTTTAGGTCAAAGAGCAATGCTCTAGAAGAAATTTAATGCCTTGTGAAAACGAGGAAAAAGATAGTCATTTTTCCAACTTCCTAGTCTTCTTCAGACATATCTGAACTAAGCCCCAATTATGCTTTTAGGTCAAAGAGCAATGCTCTAGAAGAAATTTAATGCCTTGTGAAAACGAGGAAAAAAGATAGTCATTTTTCCAAACTTCCTAGTCTTCTTCAAGACATATCTGAACTAAGCCCAATTCATGCTTTTAGGTCAAAGAGCAATGCTCTAGAAAAATTTAATGCCTTGTGAAAACGAGGAAAAAAGATAGTCTTTTTCCAAATTCCTAGTCTTCTTCACAGACTATCTGAACTAAGCCCCAATTCATGCTTTTAGGTCAAAGAGCAATGCTCTAGAAGAAATTTAATGCCTTGTGAAAACGAGGAAAAAAGATAGCATTTTTCCAAACTTCCTAGTTTCTTCAAGACATATCTGAACTAAGCCCCAATTCATGCTTTTAGGTCAAAGAGCAATGCTCTAGAAGAAATTTAATGCCTTGTGAAAACGAGGAAAAAAGATAGCATTTTTCCAAACTTCCTAGTCTTCTTCAAGACATATCTGAACTAAGCCCCAATTCATGCTTTTAGGTCAAGAGCAATGCTCTAGAAGAATTTAATGCCTTGTGAAACGAGGAAAAAAGATAGTCATTTTTCCAAATTCTAGTCTCTTCTTCAAGACATATCTGAACAGCCCCAATTCATGCTTTTAGGTCAAAGAGCAATGCTCTAGAAAATTTAATGCCTTGTTAAAACGAGGAAAAAGATAGTCATTTTTCCAAACTTCCTAGTCTTCTTCAAGACATATCTGAACTAAGCCCCAATTCATGCTTTTAGGTCAAAGAGCAATGCTCTAGAAGAAATTTAATGCTTGTGAAAACGAGGAAAAAAGATAGTCATTTTTCCAAACTTCCTAGTCTTCTTCAGAACATATCTGAACTAAGCCCCAATTCATGCTTTTAGGTCAAAGAGCATGCTCTAGAAGAAATTTAATGCCTTGTGAAACGAGGAAAAAAGTAGTCATTTTTCCAAACTTCCTAGTCTTCTTCAAGCATATCTGAACTAAGCCCCAATTCATGCTTTTAGGTCAAAGAGCAATGCTCTAGAAGAAATTTAATGCCTGTGAAAACGAGGAAAAAGATAGTCATTTTCCAAACTTCCTAGTCTTCTTCAAGACATATCTGAACTAAGCCCCAATTCATGCTTTTAGGTCAAAGAGCAATGCTCTAGAAGAAATTTAATGCCTTGTGAAAACGAGGAAAAAAGATAGTCATTTTTCCAAACTTCCTAGTCTTCTTCAGAACATATCTGAACTAAGCCCCAATTCATGCTTTTAGGTCAAAGAGCAATGCTCTAGAAGAATTTAATGCCTTGTGAAAACGAGGAAAAAAGATAGTCATTTTTCCAAACTTCCTAGTCTTCTTCAAGACATATCTGAACTAAGCCCCAATTCATGCTTTAGGTCAAAGAGCAAGCTCTTAGAGAAATTTATGCTGTGAAAACAGGAAAAAAGATAGTCATTTTTCCAAACTTCCTAGTCTTTTCAACATATCTGAACTAAGCCCCAATTCATGCTTTTAGGTCAAAGAGCAATGCTCTAGAAAAATTTAATGCCTTGTGAAAACGAGGAAAAAAGATAGTCATTTTTCCAAACTTCCTAGTCTTCTTCAGAACATATCTGAACTAAGCCCCAATTCATGCTTTTAGGTCAAAGAGCAATGCTCTAGAAGAAATTTAATGCCTTGTGAAAACGAGGAAAAAAGATAGCATTTTTCCAAACTTCCTAGTCTTCTTCAGAACATATCGAACTAGCCCCAATTCATGCTTTTAGGTCAAAGAGCAATGCTCTAGAAGAAATTTAATGCTTGTGAAAACGAGGAAAAAAGATAGTCATTTTTCCAAACTCCTAGTCTTCTTCAAGACATATCTGAACTAAGCCCAATTCATGCTTTTAGGTCAAAGAGCAATGCTCTAGAAGAAATTTAATGCCTTGTGAAAACGAGGAAAAAAGATAGTCATTTTTCCAAACTTCCTAGTCTTCTTCAGACATATCTGAACTAAGCCCCAATTCATGCTTTTAGGTCAAAGAGCAATGCTCTAGAAGAAATTAATGCCTTGGAAACGAGGAAAAAGATAGCCTATTTTCCAAACTTCCTGTCTTCTTCAGACATATCTGAACTAAGCCCCAATTCATGCTTTTAGGTCAAAGAGCAATGCCTAGAAGAAATTTAATGCCTGAAAACGAGGAAAAAGATAGTCATTTTTCCAAACTTCCTAGTCTTCTTCAGACATATCTGAACTAAGCCCCAATTCATGCTTTTAGGTCAAAGAGCAATGTCTAGAAGAAATTTAATGCTGTGAAAACGAGGAAAAAAGATAGTCATTTTTCCAAACTTCCTAGTCTTCTTCAGACATATCTGAACTAAGCCCCAATTCATGCTTTTAGGTCAAGAGCAATGCTCTAGAAGAAATTAATGCCTTGTGAAAACGAGGAAAAAGATAGTCATTTTTCCAAACTCCTAGTCTTCTTCAAGACAATCTGAACTAAGCCCCAATTCATGCTTTTAGGTCAAAGAGCAATGCTCTAGAGAAATTTAATGCCTTGTAAAACGAGGAAAAAAGATAGTCATTTTTCCAAACTTCTAGTCTTCTTCAAGACATATCTGAACTAAGCCCCAATTCATGTTTAGGTCAAAGAGCAATGCTCTAGAAGAAATTTAATGCCTTGTGAAAACGAGAAAAAAGATAGTCATTTTCCAAACTTCCTAGTCTTCTTCAAGAAATATCTGAACTAAGCCCCAATTCATGCTTTTAGGTCAAAGAGCATGCTCTAGAAGAAATTTAAGCCTTGTGAAAACGAGGAAAAAAGATAGCATTTTTCCAAACTTCCTAGTCTTCTTCAAGACATATCTGAACTAAGCCCCAATTCATGCTTTTAGGTCAAAGAGCAATGCTCTAGAAGAAATTTAATGCCTTGTGAAAACGAGGAAAAAAGATAGTCATTTTTCCAAACTTCCTAGTCTTCTTCAAGCATATCTGAACTAAGCCCCAATTCGCTTTAGGTCAAAGAGCAATGCTCTAGAAGAAATTTAATGCCTTGTGAAAACGAGGAAAAAAGATAGTCATTTTTCCAAACTTCTCGTCTTCTTCAAGACATATCTGAACTAAGCCCCAATTCATGCTTTAGGTCAAAGAGCAATGCTCTAGAAGAAATTTAATGCCTTGTGAAAACGAGGAAAAAAGATAGTCATTTTTCCAAAACTTCCTAGTCTTCTTCAGACATATCTGAACTAAGCCCCAATTCATGCTTTTAGGTCAAAGAGCAATGCTCTAGAAGAAATTTAATGCCTTTGAAAACGAGGAAAAAAGATAGTCATTTTTCCAAACTTCCTAGTTTCTTAGACATATCTGAACTAAGCCCCAATTCATGCTTTTAGGTCAAAGAGCAATGCTCTAGAAGAAATTTAATGCCTTGTGAAAACGAGGAAAAAAGATAGTCATTTTTCCAAACTTCCTAGTCTTCTTCAAGACATATCTGAACTAAGCCCCAATTCATGCTTTTAGGTCAAAGAGCAATGCTCTAGAAGAAATTAATGCCTTGTGAAAACGAGGAAAAAAGATAGTCATTTTTCCAAACTTCCTAGTCTTCTTCAAGACATATCTGAACTAAGCCCCAATTCATGCTTTTAGGTCAAAGAGCAATGCTCTAGAAGAAATTTAATGCCTTGTGAAAACGAGGAAAAAAGATAGCATTTTCCAAACTTCCTAGTCTTTTCAGACATATCTGAACTAAGCCCCAATTCATGCTTTTAGGTCAAGAGCAATGCTCTAGAAGAAATTTAATGCCTTGTGAAAAAGAGGAAAAAGATAGTCATTTTTCCAAACTTCCTAGTCTTCTTCAAGACATATCTGAACTAAGCCCCAATTCATGCTTTTAGGTCAAAGAGCAATGCTCTAGAAGAAATTTAATGCCTTGTGAAAACGAGGAAAAAGTAGTCATTTTTCCAAACTTCCTAGTCTTCTTCAAGACATATCTGAACTAAGCCCCAATTCATGCTTTTAGGTCAAAGAGCAATGCTCTAGAAGAAATTTAATGCCTTGTGAACGAGGAAAAAAGATAGTCATTTTTCCAAACTTCCTAGTCTTCTTCAAGACATATCTGAACTAAGCCCCAATTCATGCTTTTAGGTCAAAGAGCAATGCTCTAGAAGAATTTAATGCCTTGTGAAAACGAGGAAAAAAGATAGTCATTTTTCCAAACTTCCTAGTCTTCTTCAAGACATATCTGAACTAAGCCCCAATTCATGCTTTTAGGTCAAAGAGCAATGCTCTAGAAGAAATTTAATGCCTTGTGAAAACGAGGAAAAAAGATAGTCATTTTTCCAAACTTCCTAGTCTTCTTCAAGACATATCTGAACTAAGCCCCAATTCATGCTTTTAGGTCAAAGAGCAATGCTCTAGAAGAAATAATGCCTTGTGAAAACGAGGAAAAAAGATAGTCATTTTTCCAAACTTCCTAGTCTTCTTCAGACATATCTGAACTAAGCCCCAATTCATGCTTTTAGGTCAAAGAGCAATGCTCTAGAAGAAATAATGCCTTGTGAAAACGAGGAAAAAAGATAGTCATTTTTCAAAACTTCCTAGTCTTCTTCAAGCATATCTGAACTAAGCCCAATTCATGCTTTTAGGTCAAAGAGCAATGCTCTAGAAGAAATTTAATGCCTTGTGAAAACGAGGAAAAAAGATAGCATTTTTCCAAACTTCCTAGTCTTCTTCAGACATATCTGAACTAAGCCCCAATTCAGCTTTTAGGTCAAAGAGCAATGCTCTAGAAGAAAATTAATGCCTGTGAAAACGAGGAAAAAAGATAGTCATTTTTTCAAACTTCCTAGTCTTCTTCAAGAACATATCTGAACTAAGCCCCAATTCATGCTTTTAGGTCAAAGAGCAATGCTCTAGAAGAAATTTAATGCCTTGTGAAAACGAGGAAAAAAGATAGTCATTTTCCAAACTTCTAGTCTTCTTCAAGACATATCTAACTAAGCCCCAATTCATGCTTTTAGGTCAAAGAGCAATGCTCTAGAAGAAATTTAATGCCTTGTGAAAACGAGGAAAAAAGTAGTCATTTTTCCAAACTTCTAGTCTTCTTCAAGACATATCTGAACTAAGCCCCAATTCATGCTTTAGGTCAAAGAGCAATGCTCTAGAAGAAATTAATGCTCTGTGAAAACGAGGAAAAAAGATAGTCATTTTTCCAAACTTCCTAGTCTTCTTCAAGACATATCGAACTAAGCCCCAATTCATGCTTTTAGGTCAAAGAGCAATGCTCTAGAGAAATTTAATGCTTGTGGAAACGAAGGAAAAAAGATAGTCATTTTTCCAAACTTCCTAGTCTTCTTCAAGACATATCTGAACTAAGCCCCAATTCATGCTTTTAGGTCAAAGAGCAATGCTTAGAAGAAATTTAATGCCTTGTGAAAACGAGGAAAAAAGATAGTCATTTTTCAAACTCCTAGTCTTCTTCAAGACATATCTGAACTAAGCCCCAATTCATGCTTTTAGGTCAAGAGCAATGCTCTAGAGAAATTTAATGCCTGTGAAAACGAGGAAAAAAGATAGTCATTTTCCAAACTTCCTAGTCTTCTTCAGAACATATCTGAACTAAGCCCCAATTCATGCTTTAGGTCAAAGAGCAATGCTCTAGAAGAAATTTAATGCCTTGTGAAAACGAGGAAAAAAAGTAGTCATTTTTCCAAACTTCCTAGTCTTCTTCAAGACATATTGAACTAAGCCCCAATTCATGCTTTAGGTCAAAGAGCAATGCTCTAGAAGAAATTTAATGCTGTGAAAACGAGGAAAAAAGATAGTCATTTTTCCAAACTTCCTAGTCTTTCCAGACATATCTGAACTAAGCCCCAATTCATGCTTTTAGGTCAAAGAGCAATGCTCTAGAAGAAATTTAATGCCTTGTGAAAACGAGGAAAAAGATAGTCATTTTCCAAACTTCTAGTCTTCTTCAAGACATATCTGAACTAAGCCCCAATTCATGCTTTTAGGTCAAAGAGCAATGCTCTAGAAGAAATTTAATGCCTTGTGAAAACGAGGAAAAAGATAGTCATTTTTCAAATTCTAGTCTTCTTCAAGACATATCTGAACTAAGCCCCAATTCATGCTTTTAGGTCAAAGAGCAATGCTCTAGAAGAAATTTAATGCCTTGTGAAAACGAGGAAAAAAGATAGTCATTTTTTCAAACTTCCTAGTCTTCTTCAAGACATATCTGAACTAAGCCCCAATTCATGCTTTTAGGTCAAAGAGCAATGCTCTAGAAGAAATTTAATGCCTTGTGAAAACGAGGAAAAAAGAAGTCATTTTTCCAAACTTCCTAGTCTTCTTAAGACATCTGAAATAAGCCCAATTCATGCTTTTAGGTCAAAGAGCAATGCTCTAGAAGAAATTTAATGCCTTGTGAAAACGAGGGAAAAAGATAGTCATTTTTCCAAACTTCCTAGTCTTCTTCAAGACATATCTGAACTAAGCCCCAATTCATGCTTTTAGGTCAAAGAGCAATGCTCTAGAAGAAATTTATGCCTTGTGAAAACGAGGAAAAAAGATAGTCATTTTTCCAAACTTCCTAGTCTTCTTCAAGACATATTGAACTAAGCCCCAATTCATGCTTTTAGGTCAAAGAGCAATGCTCTAGAAGAAATTAATGCCTTGTGAAAACGAGGAAAAAAGATAGTCATTTTTCCAAACTTCCTAGTCTTCTTCAAGACATATCTGAACTAAGCCCCAATTCATGCTTTTAGGTCAAAGAGCAATGCTCTAGAAGAAATTTAATGCCTTGTGAAAACGAGGAAAAAAGATAGTCATTTTTCCAAACTTCTAGTCTTCTTCAAGAATACATGAACTAAGCCCCAATTCATGCTTTTAGGGCAAAGAGCAATGCTCTAGAAGAAATTTAATGCCTTGTGAAAACGAGGAAAAAAGATAGTCATTTTTTCCAAACTTCCTAGTCTTCTTCAAGACTATCTGAACTAAGCCCCAATTCATGCTTTTAGGTCAAAGAGCAATGCTCTAGAAGAAATTTAATGCCTTGTGAAAACGAGGAAAAAAGAAGTCATTTTTCCAAACTTCCTAGTCTTCTTCAAGACATATCTGAACTAACCCCAATTCATGCTTTTAGGTCAAAGAGCAATGCTCTAGAAGAAATTTAATGCCTTGTGAAAACGAGGAAAAAAGATAGCCATTTTCCAAAACTTCCTAGTCTTCTTCAGAACATATCTGAACTAAGCCCCAATTCATGCTTTTAGGTCAAAGCTCGAAAAACAATTTTATTCGCCGAATTTCAGGCAATTGGGGGGGGGGGGGGGGACTTAACTAGCGCAGGTGACCTCATCATGTTTTGTTTTGTTTTGTCCAGAACTTTAATGGGCTTAATTGTTTTTTCAAACAAAAATTTTTTTTTCTTTTTAAGTTCAAACTTCGAGACTGAGTCATGAAAATTCTTTAAGATATTGAATGTTACCATTTGGGTCCCATTTCATCGGCGGAGGACAGCCAGCAGCACCTAATTTTTTGTTTATTACTTCTGCTACAACAACACGTATGATTTGCTTGAAACTAAATCGCCTTCTAAACCCTAATTTAGCTGCTGTTGCTGCTGCGAATATGATTGTGTCGAATGTCCTTTCAGTTCCGTCACTGACTTTTTCGCAACTTTCAAGTGGCCCTCAGCCACCTCCACAGCCCATGCTAATAGCGCCAAATATTTTAAGTAAACTCAAGGCTGAGTCAGCATCTTCCGACGATGGAATTTCTTGGACTCAACATACCGCCGATGATGGCAGGATTTATTATTACAATAAAACAACGAAAGTATCTTCGTGGACCAAGCCGGATGAGTTGAAGACGCGGGAAGAGGTCTGGACACTTCATTTGAAAAATAAACATAACCATTGGGACATTCTATATTTTTAAGAAGGAACTTTCTGTGTGGAAGGAGTACAAAACACCAGAAGGGAAGCCCTATTATTACAACACTCACACAAAGGTCACCACTTGGTCGAAACCTGAAGTGTTTAACAAAGTTAAGTTTATTCAGCATTATTCGACTATCTGTGTCGATTTTTGGACTACAACTCTAATTTAAAAAATCATGGTCCCATGAATTAGTTGCTTCGACAAAATTTGGTTATAGATAAAAAAGGCAACCAACCCCTGCAGTATTAGAAATAGTTTGTTGGGCAATGGTGGAGTTTACGGGTTCTGAAACAAAAAAAAAATTAAGGATTTTTTAAAGCTCATTAGGGGTAATTTGAGGCGCTTCATTGCGAATCTGACCACCTTTTTTTCAATCTTGAACACCGAACCCGGATTCAAACATTTTTCGAAAATTAATCTTTTTAATTTTATGCAAATCTGAGACGAATCGTGTATTGTTGCCGAGTTATTGTGACTAATGCATGTGGAGACAGTTTAACGTGAAAAAATCCCATTATCACCCAATAATGCGTGAATCAAATTTGATTCTCTTATTTACTCATTTGTTGCTAGATCATAAATTCTTAAGCAATATTCATTCAATATGAAAAATTTGATTTTGAAAAATATTCGAGTCCTGGTTCGGGATTTAAAATTGCGCCAAAAGAAGGTAAGATTCGTGCTTAGCGCCTTCAATTAATGTCAAAAAGATTTATGTTATTTCTGGACTCGTAAACTCCACCATTGCTTTCCTCTATTGTAGCGTTTTAAGGAATATAGGATTAATGCAACAAAAATTTGAAACCAATTTTGGACATAACCGCAAAAGTTGGGCCGCATACAATTATTGCTCATAACTGGTAAATTGGGTCGAAATGGATGGGTCTCCGAATCGTATCAGCGACCTCGAGACTAGGAAATATTGTAAGCTATTAACAACCGCAGTTTTTCCCACAAAAAAAGTGGAGGGGGTGGGGGAACAACTTGAATTGCAATACTAACTAATGTTCAGATTTTAATTTTTTGACAATTGAAATGATAAGATTGTGAAATTGTATTTTTTCACATTTAGACACGAGACCAAGAAAAGAAGAAAACGAAGCATCGCATGAATCAAGGCCCGACTTGGTTCATCTTTCATCAAATTCCGAAATAGAAAAAGCAATGGAAGCGACTTTGAAGACATTAGTTGTGAAAAAGAACGAAGAACCAAAGGAGCCAAAAGAGCAGACGCAAAAGAAGGAGGAGGAGGAAGACGACTTCGAATACAACCTTAAGAAGAGACAAGTGGAAAAGTTCCGGGAAATGCTGCAAGACAAGGCAAAATTTAAGCAAGAGACACTCCCATTCCCCATTTAATTAAGTGCAATGAGAAAAGGATCAACACGAATATGAATTGGGAACAGGCGTCCAAATACATTCAAAATGACCCGCGCTACAAAATTTTGCCTAAAGTAAGCGAGAAGAAGCAAGTGTTTAACGCGTGGAAGACACAGCGGTACAAAGAAGAGCGGGTATGAATGTGCTGGAGATGGTTGGACTGCTTTAATTGGTCATTTCCCAAGGACGAACGACGATTTGCAATAAAAATGGCCAAGGAGAGCTTGGAAAAATGGTACTTTGCTTTTATTTATTTTTTAATTGTTCTTTTAGGCTAATGGCACACCCCAAGATGAAACCCGTGCTAAGATATCATAAAGCCGAAGGGATTTTTGCTACAGAAATGCAATGGAAAGCGGTCACTGAACCGGAGAGAAGAGAAATCTTTGAAGATGTGAAAATTGCACTGGCCAAAAGGGAAACTGAACAGAAAAAGGCGTCGAAAGAGCGAAACATTAAAGTCAACCGGGACGGGGGAGGGGAAATACATCTAATGGAAGGACATTTGGGAGGACAGGCATTGAGCGACATTTTGGACGGAATTGACAAAGTCGACTACAAAACGACATGGGCAGAGGCGCAGCGAATTCTGATTGAAAATCCGAGTTTCGCCCAAGACACGACGCTACAGGGTAAGGGGGGCGGGTGACTCTTTGGCACTTTCATTGTTTAAGGGATGGACAAAGAAGATGCTCTGATTGTCTTCCAAAAGCACATCAAAGCGTCGGAAGAGCAATATGTGAAGGAGAAGCAACTCGAAGCTAAGCGAATCAAACGGCAAGAAAGGAAGACAAGAGAAACATTCATGCAACTTCTGCACGAGTTGCACGACAGAGCATTGGTAAATGGTGGCGGGTGGTCGAACTGGGCAAGCCAATTTTAAAAAATAGGAAAAAAAAACCTTTGGTTTTATAAAGATAACTCCCACCAGCAGCTGGGCCCAACTTTATCCGATGATTTCTGCTGATCAGCGGTTCGAAAATATGGTATTTATTCATTTGCATTTAATTTTTGGTATAACTTATGACTTTAAGCTCCTCACGAATGGTTCAACAGCGTTGGATCTGTTCAAATTTTATGTGGAGGAATTGAGGACAAAATACCACGAGGACCGAAAAGCGATCAAAGAGATTCTCGAAACTAAAAAAATAACATTTGATGGGTCAACGACTTTCGATGCATTTCGACAATGGGTGAGAGAAGGACCAAATTCCGACCATTTGGACCCTGTGAATGTGAAGCTTTGCTTTAATGGTATAACATCGGGTGAAAGTTCACTTTCGTATTGACACTTGGAGTTCCAGATTTGAGCGACAAAATCCTTTTGAAGAAAAGGGAAGCCGAAAGAGATGAGCTGAAAAAGGTTACTTTTCTCATTGGAAAAAGCCACCATCTTTTGGCTAATTTAAATTTTAAGCAAAAACGGGCGGAATTGGCATTTTGGGATTTGCTGCGGTCGCTTTCCCCGGCAGTTGGGCCAAATTCCGAATGGGAGCAAATAAAGGAACAACTAACAGAAAGCGGACACATCGAAATAACGGCGGAGGAAGAACAGTCGAAACGGCCTTTCTTCTATTCATTTGTCAAGTCGCTGCAGGATGTTTGTGGTCATTACCACAATTCAGTGAGTGGAAGCAGCAAAAAGAAGAAAAAGGAGAAACGGAAGAAACATCATGAACAGCAAGTAAGGAGAAGGAGCGGAAAGGAAAAGGAAGAAGGGCCAAAGGAAAGGGAAAAACAACGCATTAAGGAGGAAAACAACCAATCGGACTCGGAAGAGACGATGATGACGACAACAAAAGCCAAGAGGAGGAGGAAAAGGGAAGGGAAGAGTGAGGAGGAGGAGGAGGATGAGGCGGAAAAGAGGAAGAGGAAAAAGAAACGCAGCAAAAAGAAGTCCAGGGACCAATCTGACGAGGAGAGGGAGGAATAGGGGCGTCGAGGGAAGAGAAATGGCATTGCCTTGACACGGGGCGAAAGTGTCCATTGACCACCAAATTACGCTGCTTGTGAATATTTTGTTTATTTATAGATAAAGAACAGATTTACAGTGCCATCGTCCATTTGTTGTTAACACTAAAAAAGGTGTCAACAAATGTCATGTCATTCATTATTAATCCTTTGATTTCTTTCACAAAATTCCTTCGCTTTTTATCTTTTTTTTCTTCTTTGACAGTGAGTGGTACGTGTCGCAATGTCAGACGAACTTTTGGATGCCTTTCGTAATATTTTCCTTTTGTTGTGGTTTTGTTTTCTTTTCGCCGGTGTTTTTGTAATTGGAGCGAATTATGGGCTTGAGAAACTCGAAATTGAAATCAAAGCGTTTCGTCTTCAACAATTTGAATCCTCTGGCAAATTGTACGGGAGCAAATCGTGGAAAGTGAGAAACTTCTTTCCATTTGAAAATGTTTGACTGAAAGTGAAGGTGCTCAACGAAGTCGTCAGCATAAATGAATCGGTGCTTCGAAAGTGCGCCGTCGTCCCATGGAAAGAATTGGCGGCCATTGGTTTTGAAGCGAAGTTTCAGTCGGCTCCCGTCGGTGCTCTGCTGATAATTCTTCCGAATGATTTTGGGAATTTGTCCGAAGATGACTCTGACGTATTTGCTTTCTTTTGTCAAATATTTCCAAATTCGTCCTTTCTTCCTTTAAAGGCATTTTTGAGTGTTGAGCAGCGATTTGCGACTTTCCACACGGAATTGGCCGTTTATTTTGCGGATGATTCGCCTCTCCTTCGTGTTCTTCTCAAAAGTGTTCAGTCGGTCCCTGCCAATGCTCCGACTGCCGTTCAGCAGTTTTTTAGTGCGTTAGTGGCGGACAATTTCCAAATTTCCTCCTCAAATGTGGCCTCTTCAAATGTGGCGGCCAACAAAGTGTTCAATGTCATTGTAAGTTCAGAAAAGATAATGGCTAAAGAACTGAAAGGGACACCCCAGGACCGGGCCATCTCTGGACCACCATTTCCGGACCAAATTAAAAGGGTACTAGTTGGCTTTGAGCCCTTTGCTAAATTATTTCAAACATTTATTTCCATTTGTGGTCGAAGATTGCTGAATTGTATCGATCCCAATTTATTTGTTTTTTTTGAAACAAAAATGGGGACTCAAAGCCGGTTAGTATCGTGAAAAGGGTATCTTAGTTTTTTTGAAAACCATAAATTTTAAAAATTTTATATTAAAAACTATGGGGTGGGTTTAAAAAAAAATGCCTGCTTTTCACTTGGACTGGAGTTGGCTCGGCTCGTAAACGGCGGTCCGGAGACATATAGTACCCTACCGCTAAAGAATACTATTGTCAATTTAGGCCCATTTGAATGCGGCGGATAGAGGTCGTCCTTATCTTTTTATCGTCGCACATTACGACACTTACGGAATAATTCCGGTAGGATTACTGTAAATTACGACAGTAACCAATGTTATAATTATTTAAAGTCCCTTGGCATTGGTTCCGACTCAAATGGCAGTGGAGTTGCCGTTTTGTTGGAATTGCTCACCATTTTAAGCCAACTTTACTCATTATCGTCACATAAAGCTCGTTATAATTTGGTTTTTGTGCTTTCGGCAGGGGGCAAATTCAGTTACCAGGGAAGTCGCAGTTTCATCGACGATTTCAACGAACGCCATTCGGGTAAATGTTGTGAAGTGATGTTATCCCAACGGCAATGCCGTTTCAGAAGAAAGCATTGCTTTGGCAATTTGTTTGGACAGTTTGGCCAGTGGTGATTCGCTTTTCGTCCATGCCTCGAAAGTGCCGTCGGATGAGACCAAAGCCTTTCGTTTTGTCCAAACATTAGGACATTTTGCTGATCGCCCCGTCGAGCTTATCTCCAAAAAAATCAGTCTGGCTTCTGATAGGTAAGGCGAGTGTCAATAGGCGGTTTTTTGGAGGGAACACTTTTTCAACTAATTAGTAGTTCTGTTGTAAATTGTGCTCTTAAGATTGTCTTGGGAACACGAAATATACAACATCCGCCGCATTCACTCAGTCACCATTTCCCACTTCAAAAACCATTCCGACCCGCTCAGGTGGTGTTGCTTGGGTTGTCTGATGATGGTGCCCCTCCCCTCCCGTTCATCGATTGTTTCAGAAATTCTCTTTTGGATGTTCCAACTTCGATAAACTTCGCCATGTTAGAGGCCAATGCCAAATTAATAACCAATGCATTGGTTTCCTTTGTGTTCGGTTTGGACTCACGGCTTTGCAGCAACGCTAAAGAAAGCGATTTGGCCTGTTCACTGTTTAATAGTGCACTTGAAGTTGACCCAAAAAGGCTCAAGGCGTGGATGTCGGTGTTCGGGTCAAAGCCACGCCCAATTGTCGTTTCTCAACAGAGATTGGTTACCAATCTATTCGAAGTTGCCAACAGACTTGCTCACAGTGCACACGTTTCGGAGGTTTCCGTCAATGACTTTGTCCTTTACGACATAATCGGTCAGTTTTTTCTATGGCATTTCGGAAATGTTTTGTGGAACTTTACTTGACCTTATTTTATTTGCCAATTCTTTTGCCTTAAGAGGACACGCTCACTGCAACAGTCGTAAAGCCGGCCATCTTCGAACTTATTCTCGCTTCTGCTATTTGCATTCACCTGTACTGTCTCTACTGCTTGTCAATGCATGCACAACCAATTGCAGAAGAATCAGTTTTAAGAATCAGAAAAATTTTGTCTCAGTGATGATTTTCTTGTTGTTAGTGGTTATTTAATACATAAAAGATGATTTCAGCTTGATTGGTTGGCTAATGAGAAGTTGGCGAAGTGGCAAAAAATCCTTGCTTATAATTTCTTTACAAAGCATAGTTGTGCTTCTATATTTAATAAGCGAGGAATACGGGTCGGGGGTTCGGATTTAATAGAAATGAATATCATATTCGTGATCACTGATCAGCGACCCTGAAAACCCTAGGAAAGGTGTTTCCAGAGCTTTTTAAATCAAAAAAACAAATTTTTGAAAAAAATTTGCAAAAGGGGGGACCTAAACTGAATTAGTACCGAAAAATGATAGGCTTCTTATATCTTGAAATGCATAAAAAAAATTATGGGGTGTAAAATGCGTAAGAGCCTAAATTTTCAATAATTTCTTTGATCCTGCATTTTTAGGCGCCTAAAAAATCCTTTGGACCAAATATAAAAATGCGAGAACGAGATGCAAAAAGAAATTCGGTGTTTCGTTGTGAGGGTTTGTTAGTCCTTGTCTTTTACGTTTCGTTGCAAAATTTTGTTAAAAAGTTACGTTTTGTCCACTATGCCAAAAAAGGAAAAATAACCTTCGAATAATTTGTTCGATGTTAGTCTGAGTTGTACGAATCGGATTTCGTCCGACATCCTAGATGGAGGGAATACAAAGGTGTAAAGGTGTGCGTCCCTTTTCCCTATATTCGCAAAAATGCAAACATTCTTGGTATCATTCGATAGCTCACAAGGTTTTCTATAATGTGTAAGCAAAATAATAAAAAAAATATCAAGTCAAAAAGGTTGTTTAAAAAAGTTAGTTATTGAACAATGTTTACAGATTTTGTTCTATCGAATGATACTAAAATGTTCGATTTGGTTGACAAGTGTTTTTACAAGTTTAGGTTGACTAAGTTCTTCGTATAATTTGCATAAATTATTTTCGATTCTTTAGACAAGCGAAGTTTACTAAAATGACGGCGACTACCGTTCCCCAAGATCAGACCGCCTCCCCACGCCGTGTCTTTCTCCGCGACCTTTGTTCCCTCTTCTGCTGTCCACCGCTCCCATCGGCCATTGTGGCCAAATTAGCCTTTATGCCGCCGGAACCGAGCTATCGTATTTTGAGCAGCGATTCGGGACGGTGAGTTGGTTCAAATTATATATGCAGTGGGTGTATATATGCACATCTAAGTAGAGGGAATTTTGTTTTTGTATTGTAATTCCATAGGCACGGAATTCGGCTTTAACCTATCCGGTGCGCTATTTAAAATTATGCACAAATCGTAATTCATAATAACATGTTTTAAATCTAAAAAATTTTGCCATTGACAATTTTCAGAACGACATTGGAGCTAATTGATGGAAGGACGGAATGGCCGCATGGGCAAGGTTCTTTTTGACGACAGGTCGGCACATGTCCAATGTTTGTTCAGATGAACTTAAAAATGTCGAAGTATTCTTCACGCGCACACAACGCCGCAACAAAATCGCGTGTATGTTCGTCCGACCCTTCGAAGAGCTGCAACACTTCACTCTTTTATTTTCGCACGGGAATGCGGTAGACATTGGACAAATGTGCAGCTTTTATTTTGGCCTCGGTTATCGATTGAGATGCAATGTGTTCAGCTACGATTACTCGGGTTAGCCAATTTTGTTTTTTTTTGTCGATTTTCGTATTCCATTTTCAGGTTATGGTCAGTCAACAGGTCATCCCTCAGAGAAGTAACCGCTAATACTTTATAGTAAATGCAATTATCATCATTCAGCATAAACACCCCTCATTTATTTTATTCTTAGAAATCTCTACGCGGACATTGCCGCGGCACTTAAGTCCCTCGAAAGTCGCTACCAAATCCCTCCGGAACAGGTCGTTTTGTATGGGCAGAGCATCGGAACTGTGCCATCCGTCGACTTGGCCAGGTGCCTTCCCCTTGCCCCGTTCGTAGCTATTGTGGTGTTAAGTTATTAGGATAAATAAGTATTTCTTAAACCATAACTTGGTTTTGTTCGTCCAAGAAATACCTTTTAGGCCTTCATTTCCTCAAATTTCGGGCTTACGAATGGCGAAGAGTTTAGTTAGTCAAAAAAAGGTTGACATTAAACTGAATCTGTTCCCATTTTTTTTTCTCGTTCTGTCTTCATCTCTCTCCGCTTCATTCCTTTTTGTTCAGTTGCAATTCGCGCATCGCCGGCCTCGTGCTCCATTCTCCGCTCCTTTCCGGCATGCGCGTAGCCTTTCCCGGAATCCAACGCACTTGGTGCTGCGACGCCTTCCCATCCATTGAGAAAATACCGCGGGTTCAGTGTCCGACGCTGGTCATCCACGGGATAGACGACGATGTGAGAATTGAATTGCGCTTTTATTTCCTAACGAATCTTTTCAGGTGATCGAATTCTCCCATGGTTTGGCCATTTACGAAAATTGTCCCGTCCGCGTGGAGCCGTTGTGGGTGCCAGGGGCCGGCCACAACGACGTGGAATTGCACGCCGCATATTTGGACAGACTGAGGTTGTTCATCGACTCGGAAGTACGTGCGCCATCCGTTAGCAGAGGAGTTGAGAATGTGAAGAAACGGCAGCAGGATTAGCAGTTGCTCCTCCCGCCTCCTTTTGTTGTAATGAATGACTGACCGAACGGACTCCGCTGAATGATGTCGAATTTGTAAAATAATTTGCGTTTATTAATACATGCATTATACTTCTTCATTATTTTGTGACAAGAAAATTGGCGTGACAAAATAAAAAAACTTTTGGGCATTATTCAAAATATCCATACAGAACAATGATCGTGAACATTAACGAATTACCGTATTTCTTCTGATAGAGTACACCCATCCGTTATAAGACATAAAAAGATGCTGTTGTGATGGTCTGTAATTCCTTTCCGCTGATGGGGTTAATTAGGTAGTTAGTCAATTTTAAGGATCGGATCCCTGCTTATTTTCTTTAAAATGGTAAATACCCCATTCGTTCTCGACCAATTCGTTTTTGCCCCCATTCGTTTTTTGTCTATGTAATTACGTGTGAGTCCAGACAGTGACAAGTTAGACAGTCCTATACTTATAACACGTAAAAAACGAATGGGGACAAAAACGAATTGGTCGAGAACGAATGGGGGTCCGTCCCTTTAAAATATAATTGTTTCCCGATTCGTGAAAAAAAATCAATGAGATTGCATTTGTTAACCAAAACAATCGACTGACTATCCGCTGACAAAATTAACAAAGATTCTCGGGATCATCGTCCGTTTCCTCCTTTTGTCGTTCTTTCACGAGATTGTCCCAACGAATTTCGAAAGAACACATTGGCGAAATCCGATGGATTTTGGCATTTAGACTTTCTCCGTCCGTGCCTTTTCCCTCTCCCCTTCTTTCGTCAGTTGCACTTTTCCTCTCAAATTCGTCCGTTTTTTTCTCCCCTTTCATTGGGTTTCTCTCCATTTCATTCGCCAACTCGACGTCGGTGATGCGGAAGACGAGGCGATGTCCATAATAAAAGAGAGTCAATTCGTCAAAATGTTCACAAAAGAAAGCGTCACAAAAATACGAACGGACAAATCTGAAAGAAGGAACATTTACAAATGGAAGAAAAAGAAAAGAGAAACGATAATACAATTGGAAATGCGAAAGGTGTGCCAATTTTGGCCAAAGTTCCAAAGGCAAATCGGACGATGATAAATTTGGTTGCAGAGACATTTTGGAAATGAGAACGGAAGAAGCGGGAAGAATGGCCAACCGAACCAAAAGAGGGGGGCACTCCTCGTGGAAAAGCAACGAATTGGGCAGCAAAATGCGCATCAGCGGAACCTGCGAAAATCGAATGGCCCTGACACAATAAAAGTGTGTCACAGCTTACCTCAGCACTTGGCCACAATGATAACAATTGATCCGTCGGTTTTCCATTCGACAAAAGACACAAAACGACACTCCTCGGCCTTAACCCGGCAACATTTAAAATTTCGGGGTGTACCAATGCCGAATTGTGTCGAACCCATCCATTGAGAGGCGCCGGAAAAAGGCTTTCTTCACGATGGGCTGAGTCAGTCAATAGACTCTTGTTGTGTTGACGAAGAGAGAGCCCAAAATGGGGACTGATCCTGGCAAATTGGCTGTGTGTGAAATCCGGTGGGTCGCAGTGAGACCCTTCGTTTTCCGTTTGTTTTGACTTCGGCCCTTGCGGCGTTTGTTGGCCAATTCTATGCTCATCAATGTCTTTTGCAAGGAAATAACAATTGCAAAAACGGCATTTTTGGATCAGAGAACGCTTTTTTTTAGAAGAACTCATTCCCTGTAATTAATTGAACCAACTAATTTAAAGGAATTGAAAGTTGGTGAGAAAGAAGTAATTGCGATATGACAAATGAAAGAAAGCAAAAAAAGAAAAGGAATTGTGAGATTGATTGCGTTAAGAAGATTTTAATGTAAATCCAAAAAGGAAGACAAATGGAAAAGCCATAACAGGAAATTATTTATTGAAAGCAATAAATGGAACAGCAGCAGTAAGTCAATGACGATTTGAGACAAAAACAGTGAAAATTTTGGAAGATGAAAAATAAAACAATAAAAATGAAAGATGGGCAGGGGAAATGAATAAACAAATGGCAAGCACACTAATTATGCGCATAATAATGAGAAATGATAGAGAGAACATTGGCCAAAAACAGTTTTAATTAAATTAAACTTTGGTCTCCGTAAAAAACGCGACTATGAAAGATTGGGGGGAAAATTAATTTGAGTATTCAGTAAAATGGCAAAGTCAAAATTAAAACATTTTGAGGATTTAGCTATAAATAATGTAAAAAGGATAATGAGAAGTGGGAGAAAATATCGTTCAGGGACAGCAAAGGCGATTTGCCGCGGCATTGACATCCCATTGCTCCGAGTCCAATGCCGACACTGCGAGATGTCGGTCAGACGCGAGGCCCATTTCGATGAGTTTGTCAATCTTTAATTGTTTGATTGCCGCATCGACGTCAAATCCTTTGCGCAACAGAATTTGGCGACACTGCTCAAAGCTAAAGTTTTTAGTGGAAAATAAAGTACCAAAAAAAAAAGAAGAATAAACTCAAAATTTGCTGGACAGACCTCGCAAAGTCAGCGCGGACTTTGACCCTTTTTATAAGTGCGTCGGTGTCCAATTCATTCAATGAGATGACCACTGCCTCTTTCTGTTCCGCTTTGGCTTTTCCCTGTCGACCATTTGTCTGACACTTTAACGAATCAAAATTTGCTGACATTGGGGCGGGAGCAGGCTCCAAAATTGGGATGCCATTCGTCCCGTAACGAATGCACGGACCTTGACAAGCGGACAAATAACCGAAAAAGAACAAAATAATTAAATGACGGAAGGATTGACAGAATACCAGAGATGTCGAACAAAGGCTGACACTGCAAATGGTCAAAAGGTCGGATTTGAGAAGAAGTGCCAAGGCCAGACAATAGAAGATCCGACGGCGGAGGAAGAAGAGATTCGACGGTTTTAGTGAAATTCGAATGTTGCGACAAAGGCGCAACCATTGGCGGACATTGGCCCTTCACAGCTTCGACTCCGCTTTGGTTGTTCAGAAATGGCTGCACAATCGCAACATTGCTTCTGCCGTGCTTTTGTGTCTCTTCATTCGATTTGCGTTCTTTCGCCGTCCTTTCGTCCCATAAATTCGTCTCATTTTTGTCAACCGTAAAGAATTCATTAGTTTTATGTACATCATTGTAGCGCAATTTCGAGGCCAATATCTTCACATCGTCCTTCACCTGAAGTCATTCAATTCGGCGACATTTTCCCTCCCTCCCTCTCTTCCCATTGTTTACCATAAATGGGTCATCACTGCTTCTCATTGCCTTTTGCGTCTTTTCTTCTATATTCAATGAACGCGCTGAGTTTGGTCGTTGCACTTTTGTTACCATTTGGACATCTTTGGTATTTGTCGGTGCTGTTTTATTGTCGAAGAAAGGCGAAATGACTGAAGGCATTGACGAAACGGCGGTCATTTTGGGTTCAAAAATTGTTGTAACTGTTTGGGGACATCCGTCGCTTGGGCAAACCGAAAAATGTGCGGAGGAAATGGGCGGCGGCGTTAGACTTAAAAGAAAACTAACGGATGGAAAAACGGCCGTTTAATTTACCGAATGTTCGAAAAACGATTGGGACGAGGAATGGAAATTGCGCTATCATACTCTAAAAATGCATTGGTTATTATGGTAAATTGCATAAAATTTGATAAAAGAAAAATTAAATCCTCAATTTCTCTTTACTTTGTTCATCAAATAAATTGCTCCCATTGTTATTTTTTTCAATTAAATTTCTCACTCGATTTTGCAATAGTGGCGGTTTCATTTCTTCCGCCGTTTCTCTCCCAACTTTTCTGTTGCGGTAGTGCAAAAGGCCTTTGTCCGTTTGTCTGTTCACTGCTCTTTTGGTTTTGTATTGGTTCTATTTCTCGGCTCAGTCCATCGGAAAGCCATTCGATGGCTGTCGAATGGCGATGCAAATTCAATTCGTTTGTCGTAAGCCCCGCCGCATTGTTTCGACTGCCAATTGACAAATTTGCATCGTATCCATCCAATATTTGACCACCAGTCTGATCAGCAGTTAATCTTTGATCGTCAATCAATTCGTCCGAATGTTGCGAATGTTCGGCAACTGAAAGCAACGCGGAAACAAATTTGAATTGCAAAAATTGAGCTTAAACCTCCGTTTTCATGGGAAAAATTGGCCCATTTCTGATCCAGCATAAGCAGAGATGGCACAATTGTTACTTTTTGCTCAGAGTTGACACTGAATTTCCTTTTTGATCACTGAATTTGCGCCTTAAATTTACCCTGAATTCTGAGTAATCAATGGGTTTCTCAAGTAAATATCATCAATATGGTCCACATGGCCCCAACATTTGTGCTCGCGAATGTCGCCATGGCCCGTGTGAATGAAAGAACCTTAAAGAAGGAAGGCAAATATAACCCATCATTTGGTAAAACAAACGGGAAACGAATTCCGTCCCGTTACTAGTACAAAAGTTCAAGTTGAAACTGTATTTGTTTGTTCTCTTCCCATTTATATTAGCGATTTTACGTTTTCCTTAAAAAATATATTCGCAAATCTTTCCCCCCCCCTTCGCCCTTTCACTAATTTGTCCATGTTTGGCACCTGCAACAGGTCGTGAAATATCCTTTTGCTGTTCGGGTGAATTTGTTGCATTCTTTATGGTCTGAGGATACGTTGCGCTTCTCATCGACACTTTTTCTCTCGGAAAATCGCCAAAATTTCGGCTCTTCGCCGACTGTCCGTACCAAATGTCGGCGCTGTCCCTTTGTCCGATTACAATCAATTCGTCACCAACAGAAAGACTTAATTGAGACTTTGAAGTTGCGACATTTTGCACTCGACAAATCACTGTCATGAATTTGCACTATTAAGGAAAAAAAATAATTAAAGGGAAAACACAATCGAATTCTCACATCATTTAGCAAAGTACGCAAATGTGAAAATTTGGGCCTTTTTTCGGCTTCGCCATTCCAACACAATTTCATTATGTCGTAAATTTCCTGTGAACAAAAGTCCGACATGCGCAATCTGTGACCCGCTTCGATAAGTTGAAGAACCGAAAACAAAACAAAAGTAAAAATGTTTTTTGTGATAATATGTACAGTCATCCAAAACAATCACCTCAGCTGCACGATGGCCGGCCCACGGTTCTTCGCCAAAAGAGAAAAGTTCCCAAAGAGTGACACCAAATGCCCAAACATCTGAAGAATACTCCGAAATGACATCAGGAACACAAAAAGCAAGCAACTAAAAAAATACCCACCTGATTTGTGTGAGAATTCACGAAACCTCAAACTTTCGGGAGGTGACCTAAAGTATTGTTTAATAAAGTTAAAATTTTCGAAAGGACCCCCCTTTGTGATGAGAATAAATTTGTTAATCCGGGTTTCCTTCAGACTTACCAAGAAAAGGGTATTTTCTTGGGTTCGCTCATAATATAAAGATGTTCGTTATCCTTCAGAATTCGGGTCAGTCCAAAGTCGCCTATTTTGACAACCTATCAAAGGGAAACATTAAAGGATAAATTGGAAATACAGAAGGACAACCTGTTCTTGGTGAGTTAGGAGTATGTTACGAGTGGCCAAGTCGCGATGAAGGCATTTCCGAGACTCCAAAAAGCCCATTCCATTGGCGATTTGCTGAGCGTAATTCAGCAGAGTTGTAACACAAATACGTGGTTTAGTTTGACTCCGAAGCCTATCGAGAAGTGAGCCGTCCTCGCAAAGTTCTATTACCATCATAATTTGTTCAGAAAAAACGACACCAAAGAGCTGGACAAGGTTTTGATGTCGCAATCGTTGCATTGTCGAGATTTCGGAAGTTAAGTCCAACCGAACAGCTGGTGACATTTCATGCAGAATTTTAACGGCACAGTCCATTTTTGCGCCGTCAGTGCGGGCCCAAAGAGCACGCTTCACAACGGAAAAATGTCCTTCTCCAAGTGTTTCTTTAAGAAGAATCTGAAAAACGGAAACTGTAATAAAACGAGTGCCGCAAGTCAAACTTCGTTTTCTGAAATCAGATGGGGCGTTGAGGGAAACGCCGCTTCGTTTTGGCCAACTTGGACTGGTTTCCTCTTTAGCCGAACCAATGTTTTTTCTCTTTTCGTTGCTCCGAATATTTTAGTTCTTTTTTTTCTTTTTCGATCGATGGCATTTCGGAGACGACGCACCGCCGGTTCGGAAAAGCCATAGGACTAAAAATGGTCAAAATGAATTAAATAAAACAACCAATTGGTCTATCTGAGGCCTACTGCAATTCACTTGTTATATGCTTTTCGGTTCTGTGCAAACATTTCAATATATTCTTACTCCTATTTATGAATGTCTTTGGCGCGAGGATTACAAACGATGCAATAAAACAAACAAACCATAAGTTCAATATCAGTAACATCCTGAAAATGTTCAATTCTGGTCAGTTGTTTGTCAAAAACTATCGTTGTCTGGAACTTGACGAGATCTGTTTCTCTGAGAACGTCAATAAGTTCTTCTTCAACCTCAGCTTCATCCGCCATTAAAAGATAAAATTTTGTGGGGGTGTATGTTTTGCTATAAATGTAAAATTATTGCTTTGTAAAAAATATGTGCATAAGGATTTTGAATTAGTTGGTTATTTTCCTTATTTTCAAATCATATGGACAAAATCCCTGAAAACTAAGTAGTTCGTTTTAAATTTTATTTGAAAACCCTTCCCAACATTCATTTAATAAGTGCGGTGGCAAAAGTTTCTTTTTCAATTAGAAACATATGATAGACATGACATCATTCATCATCGGGGACCCCCCCCCCCTCATTCTGCTTATTTACGATTCCCTTTCCTATCACACAGTCTTTTTCAGCAGTTTCTTCCTTCTCTCACGCCTCCTCTCCTTTAGCTAATTTATTTTTCTCTGTCATTCTTCTTCCACTTTTTTTTTTCTGCACATTTCTTCAATTTTTAATTTCCATTGAATGAACGGATAAACATATATTGCAGTGAAAAAATTGATGTTATAATTAGAGCATTATTAGAAAAAGCGGATCGTTAAGTCCCCGCCCCTTATTTTCAAATTAAAGATGGGGAGGAGGAATCACCTAAAAAATCTGACATAAGAATTCTACAGAGGCACTCAATCATAGCAAGAATAAGGCAGAAGGCAGTTAAAGCTGATGGGGCAATACTGAAAAACATGAAATTGCGGATTAGATGCGGAAGGACTTTCAGTTCATTTCATTTGAGTCCCGGTGATTTTGATTTGTATTGTTGTAAAGGACTGGCTGATCTTCGCCGCAATGTTTCTGCCTCTCTTTCCTTCAAATTGTCGCTAATCCGTTTCTTTAGCTCAGTGGGGAATCGGTCGTAGCATTTCTTGCACGTTGGCTTCATATCAAATTCGTAGAATTTCGTCCTGCGCAAATTACCAAAATTGCCTATAAATATTCAGCAGAAGCAAAACACCCACTTTTGGTCCATTTTCTTGTCGCAAAGGGAACAGGAGAAACACTTGACACACCAAGTTTTGCCAAGTGCTTGGTACACTTCTCCTCCGCAGGGATTTCCGCATTTGAAACAGAGATGGCCGTACAACTAAACAAACAAAATTGTATTGAAATTGGAGTGCCTTGGTTCGGTGACCAAATGGAAGTGCTGTTCACAGTATGCCAACCCTTTCCTCTCGTAATGTTTGTGGCCAAGAAAAGGCTTTTCGCATACGGCACAGACAAAATGCTAAGATGCACACGAATTTTAAGGAATTACTTTTATTGAAATGTACCTCGACGTGCCACTGTTTTCCCAATGCGGTCACCACTCTTTCCTCGATAGGGCGATGACAAGCACCACAAATTGGAATGCCCATCTATGAAAGAGTTAAGATAGTTCAAGCCGGGCGCATCCCCCCCCCCCTTCTTCAATGCAATTTCACCTCCAAAAATTTTAGGATCAAATGCATTTTATAGTCCAATCGCATTTTATAAGTCCAAATGCTTTTTATAAGCTCAATAAACTAAACATTCTTGGTTTCAAGGACATAATTTTCTTCTTGATTGTCCAATCCCTCTGCATTCTTGATATAATTCGAAAGTAAGAATCTCAAAATGTATTAATACAAAAAAAAAAGTGCGAAAAACTCGCTTCAAAAAATACAAAAATCGAAGACATTTTTCATATGATTTTAACTTGTTGAGTTGGTTCTTATTTTTAGGAAACTAAGGAGATTTCATATTTTTTATTTATTTCTTTCGTATTCTGAATTAATAGAAAAACGAAGTGTTTTCTTCGGTCGAAATTATTTCCTTCCCTCCCTCCCCCCTCCCCGTTTTCCCAATTCTCAGCATTCATTCCGACTTTTTCCCATTTCCCGTGCTTTTTCCTACCAAATCGTGACATCTTAGGCAGTAAAGTGCTCCGCCGATCTCCCGCGCATCATCCGTTAGTTCGTTTTCGCAGCGTTTGCACTTGAAGTGATAAGGGTGGTAACTGTCCCCGCGGAATTTGATGTGATTTCCGTCCTCAATGATTGCACGACATTTGTGGCACACATATTTGCCTGTTCCTGCAGCCTTTTCTGCTTCATTGCATTCGCGACAAAGGGCCCTAAATAGGGGAGGGGGGGTCAGAAACGAAGTCCAGGGGAAGGGGTCGGAGCATAAAATCAACTAAATCCAGTGATCTGTTAAAGAATTTAGCCTAAAAATGCCCATTTTTGAGTATTTTTTCAATATCCCGAAAATTAATCAATCCCTTATTCTGCCCCTTTCGTCTCCGACCCCCTTCCTTCACCTTTCTTTACATTTTCACTAATTGTAAGACTGATTCGTAGCCCTTTTTCGGCTCCTCCCCCCCGCCCCCTAAAAATGCCAAAGGGACAAAGTTCGTCCGCCTTTAACATTAAGTGAGTCGTTCGGTGGTACTCGCCTGCCAGCATTTCGCAAAAAGCCGACATCCGCCAAGTGTTTGTTGCAGAGCTCACAGGTAAAGCATTCCGGGTGCCAATTAGCGTTCATCGCCTTGATCACTCGTCCAATTATAAATTCATCTGAATGGAAAATACAAACTATCTGTGGATTTTGTTGTAAGCAAAAAATAAGATACCAGGGAAATTTGGCAAATTTTTATAGTGCTAACTTCGTTAAGGTGTGGCAACTTTTCAGTTAATTTTAAGTTTTCAAGGATTTTGCACTTTAATTTTCAAAAACAGAATATCCAATCCATAAAGATTGTACTTTGGTAATAAATTTTGCACTAAAAGAGCTTAATTTTTCTGATAAATTTTAAGAAAACTACACGAATGAGGGTGGGCTGGCACCGATGGCGCCACCGGGGGGAATTTTGAAAATTTATTGCCGATTTGCTAAAAGTTTTGCCACGAAAAATGGCCAATTGAGTCAAATTTTAAAAATATTAAAGAAATTGCTTCACATTGTAAAAAAAGTAATATATTTTTTTAATTTTTGACCTCATAGTGAGGAATCAGAACAAATGGCATCCCTGCTGAAAACGGAACCTTCGATTTCCTCTCTGACTATGAGAGGAAATCGATTTAAATTTACTGAAAATCTCCTTTTTTCAAAATTAGTATAAATGCAATAATCGTAAAAAACTAACTGCATTTATTGCAGCACGGTGCGTATAAAACATGGAAGTCGTGTTCGCAATATTTTCGTCCTTCAAATTCAAAATAAATTCCATCAGAAAATGGCTGAAAGCACTGGACACAACTGAAAGAAAGCAAATGAACATTAATTTTTCTGACTTTACTAATATAGCCAAAAAGGGGGATTTTTGATTATGTTATATTATACTAGTACTGTATATAAGTTACAATATTATTTTGTATGCATGTTAAATTAGTATTGTATCTCTTTTACCTAAAACAAATTACCCATTCTTCACAAATGACTTACACAAAACACTCGGCATGCCAAACTTGACCCCCCGAATTGACGATTTGTTCATTAAGAGTAAAGCCCTCGTTGCAGCGAACACAAAGCAAATCGCCCAATTTAACGCCATGTTCAAAGTGATGAGGAAGCGCCGTTTCAGCACTCCCATTAGTGGGAAAATAACCATTAGTCTCATTGTTGTGCTCCTTTCAATAAAAAATATTACTTATTATTATGTATCCAAATAGCACCTTTTGTTCAAACTCATCAGCTGGTACTGAATAAGTGTAAGAGCGTTCCTGGCCCGGAATTTGGTAAGAATATTTATGCAGAGGATTTTGTTCACTATTATGAAGCATTGTTGGCAAATATCGGTTATCAATTAGTGCTGTAAAACTTTTAAAAATCAGAACAAAATTGATCATTAAATGTTAATTGAAAATGGTCAAACTCTGATGGCAAAATCATTCGAATATGTACTGAAAATTTTGACAAAAAAAAAGTCTAATTTCTTTCAGCTAAATATTGTAATGGATTAATATAGAAACAACAAACGCTCAGAAATCAATGAAGCTAAGAAAACGGAAGAAAGGGACATAAGGCTAAAGAGAGGAAAAGGGCCGGTGGGGAAAACAAATTGACACATATTAGCAGGTGGCCATAAGAAAGGGAAAATGGATCATTTTATCACCCCCCCCCCCCCCCCATTTCAACGCAGATGAGGAGGAGAATTGATGGCAATCATTAAGATCATTGTCCCAATAATTTTTTTTTTTAATTCCAAAAACACATTTCTAGGGGTAGTTCGAAGGCGCTGAGCACGAATCAGACTTTCTTTTTGATAAATTCTGAACCCCGACCCCGGGTTCGAACATTTAAATTTCTTGCAAATATTTGGTTTTGGAAGAATTCAAGGTGATGTCTGGGATCAGTCGCGAATACATAACCAAATTTTGCCAGAAATTGAATATTTAAATGTTCGAATTCGGGTTCGGGGTTCAGAATTTGGGTAATAGTTCAGTTTGCCCCCCCCATTTTTCGAAAGAAACAATTTTTAATTTTTGAGTCATAAAAAACATGTCTTAGGTTCGGGGTCGCTGATTACGAATGTGACACCCATTTTGTCCAATTTCGAACCTCAGACCCGAATTCGAACAAAAGTCGAAAATTAAAAATTGTTTAAAACTAGAATTTTAGGGGCCAAAAATGTATAATAGCTACATAATTTGGGTACGGAGCGTTTCGGCCCCAGGGCGTTTCGGCCCCAAGGCAAAAATAAATAAAAATAAAGCCATAATGGGAACAGAGGGTAAAAACTCAACTCCTTTCTCTCCAACTCGTTTTTTGTCTCGTTGGCGAGAAATGAGTTGACATTGAGTGAATAATATTGTTTTCATCTTGTTCTTGATATAAAGTTCCAAAGTTATGCAGTTCGTTAGCTCCGTCTTCATCAAAAGGTAACTCGGTAAGAATGCCATTTTCGTCCAAACTTTGTTCAAGCAAAATTCGCGCCTCATCTTCCATAAAAAATTGAGAATGTTTGCCCTGCATTCGTCCATCTGGGTGTTCGGTGATCATTACAGATTTAGAGCCGATTCGCTTACTAAAGAAAGTCATTTTATCTACCTAAAATATCCCTTCATTGTAATAGAAATGAGGAAAAAATTCAAAATTATGATCAAAATAAAGTGGATTTGACATTTTAAAGCTAAAAAACGAATAGAGGTAATAAAAACGAATGGGGGTAATAAAAACGAATGGGGGTAATAAAAACGAATGGGGGTAATAAAAACGAATAGGGTAAAAAACGAATAGGGGAAAAAACGAAATGGCCTGAAACGAATCGTCTTTTTACCCTAAAAACCTGGCATTAAAATTTATTTATTTTTTTTTAATAAAAATCTTCAAAAATTTAAAGAAATAAAATCTCGAAAAAAATGCCAAATATGTCTGCCCTAAAAAGGCAAAAATGACGAAATATGCTTTTATTTTTTAAAACCCCAAAATATGCATTTATGTACATAGATATATGCTCCAAAAACCTTCACTTAATCAAAAAATTTTAATGCAATAATGCTTATTTTGAGCTCCTTTCTTCATAGCATATGAGAAAACTAAATAGCTTACAACCTCTCCTTTATATGGTACTTGAACATTTTCAACAGGTATAAGTTATACGGAACACCCATCTGTTGTCTATTCATGAGTGGAAATTACTCAGAAAACATTAAAAAACCAAAATTTTCATTAAAAAGCCCAATAGGATTAATGGTGATGTTTGTTTTCGACAGTGGTTGGTTTTGACAGTAAAATATTGTTTTTAAAAAACTAGTTCAATATGGCATATATAATGATAATTTTTAAAAGTGCAAATGATAAGCACAGGCTCTCATGATTGTTAGAAGTTCGCGGTTTTCGAATTCTGCTACAAAGGCTTGCAGGTTCATTATTGTCATAACTCTTGAGAAAACAAGATAATTTTTTAAAAATTGGGCAATCCTAAAGAATGGGGTTTCTAATTTAACTTTTTTATTTTGAGCTAAAAATAGGTACCTAGGGGTTTTCGCGGGTGCTGATCACGAATATGAATTCAGATTTGTCATCGTATGATTACATCTAATAAATGATTTTTTTTAGTTTTTCAGGCATACAAAGGCTTGTCCTCACCCCCATTTTTCAAAAAAAATTTTTTTTAGTTATTAAGTCTTTTTTTAAGGGGTTAGACTTCGCTGATCAAGAATATGACAACCATTTTGTCGAACTCCGAACTTCGGACCCGAATTCGAACAAAAAGTCGAAAATTCAAATTTTTTAAACCCAGATTTTATAATTCGTTATGACTTATAATACATGAAACCCAGCAAAAATCATTAATAAACTTTGTAATGCTATTTTTATACATTTATGACCTAAAAATTGGATTTTGAAAAATTAATTTTCGGTTTTTTGTTCGAGTTCAGGTCCGGGGTTCGGAGTTGGGCAAATCTGAATTCATATTCGTGATCAGCACCCCCAAAAACCCCTAGGTACCTATTTTTAGCTCAAAATAAAAAAGTTAAATTAGAAACCCCCATTCTTTAGGATTGCCAAAAATTGTATAGTGATTGAGCTAATGAAGAGCTTTTTCAAAATTTGAATGAATTTAAAAATTTGAAAAAAAAACTCGGCCAGCAGTTGAGGCACTCAGATGTATAATTTGATCTTATTAAAATGATGTTTTTTTTTATCAAGTATTGTTTCATTTACACCAAAATTTTTTGAAAATGAATTTCTTCAACAGTTGATAGTGGCACGGAACGGGTCATTTTGGCGTGGCTATCTTGGCGTCGTTGGATATAATGGACATAACTTTTCTCAGAGTCTAAACAATCTTAGTATCATTCGACAGCTCTATAAGCTTGCAAAATTTCAAAAAAAATTAGGCGCGAGCTAATAAAAAGTTATGTTCAAAAGTTCGGAAATTTTGATAGTCGACTTTTTTGAATTTTTTGAAAATAGCTTTTTATTAACTGAACCAAATTTCTTGAAATTTTGCAGGCTTATAGAACTTACCAAGAGCTGTCGAATGATACTAAGAATGTTTAGTTTGGTTAACTCTGAGAATGATACTAAGAAGTTTAGTTTGGTTAACTCTGAGAAAAGTTATATCCATTATATACAACGACGCCAAAATGGCCACACCAAAAAAGCCACGCCAAGATGGCCACGCCAAAGTGACCCCGACCGCAAATGAATGCATTTGCACTTTCTCTTTGGAAGTGTTCACTTCCGTCCATTGTTTGTTTTGTCCATGCCTTTCCCTCCGTTTCCATCCCTTTTCTTACCACCCACGACGTCCAATGGAACAGAAATTGTCCTTGCTTTTTCTTCGATGAAAGTGTTTTTGTGTCTTTCGCCCTTTTTTTCTCTCCCCTCCCACCTTTCTCTCCCCCTCCCCCACCTGTCTATTTCTCCCCCCCCCCCTTCCGTTTTTGCTGTGGTCGCGAAAGGAACAATCGATTAAGATAAGGTGAGCTATTAAAGCCAGGGAACGTCGTTAAAACAGTTCAAAGACAGAAGTATTCCCATACGCTTTGGAGTTTTTTTTTTGTTGCAGAAATAAAGGAAATCCATCTGTTATTGAAACGACATCCGACCCTAAAATTCGGATCATTGGCGGTCAGTTAACCGAAAACCGGGGTTTTTAAGCTGGAGGACAAATTTTTTAAAAATGCACCCCCTAAAGATGGATCAAGGAAAATGGGCAAAGTTTAGGAAGATATCGACCATAGGTCCCAAACTCAAAAGTGCTCAAAAACGTCTGAATCGATTTAAAACATGGCTGTGATCTCAAAATTTTGAAAATACTCATTGGGACACAAAAAAGAACTCATTTGGTTTCAAAAACACGCAAAAAAAAAAAACTCATTTGTCATGAAAATACTCATTTTTTAAAACAACAAAAAATGTTTAAACAAAGGCAATTAACAAACATACAATTGTATTAATTTCTTGTCATTTCTAAGCATTTTAAGGAAGTTTGAGCACGAAAGATTGAAATGTAAGCATTAGAGGCCGGAATTGACAAAAATTAACTGATTAAGTCATATTCATCCCAGCACGGACTAATTATTCTGGTATCACTCTCTACGATAATTTAGTTATTTTTAAAATAATTGGAGAAAATTTGCTAACATTATGCCAAATCTTCCAAATTTTTTAAAAATTTTAAACTTGGGGCCAAATTTACAGAATGTGGACGAAAAGTCCGCACATGAAAATTCATCTGAAGAAGTATTTTTTGCTTGTATTTGTTCTTAATGTAAAAGAGTAAAAATATCTTTTTTTCCTAATTAACTAAGAGATAGGACAATTCTTAAAAGCCGAACATATCGCAACCATACAAATCAGTACCTAAACATATTGGAATTTATTTTCCATTTGTTATGTGGGTCATCATCATCATCGTCAATCATCGTTTGCCATTGTTTGTTGCTTTGGTAATTCGTTCCCAACAATACCTATCCATCTCCTTCTCCCCCCTCCCCCATCCACCTACAGTTCTTTCTTCTTTTTTTTTGATTTTGTGAGGTCTTCGCTTTTCACTCTTTTTGGAAGGGAGGGGAAAAGTGCGCCTCGGGGGGGGGGGGGGGCGGGGGAGTGTAACCGAATTGAAATGGGGTGAGTGGGGGAGGGGGTCAAATGCACGGGAACGCTGAAGGGAAGGAAGGGACAACAAATAGGTGAATTACTTTGGTGGTAAGGGTCCATTCATTCCCCCTCTCACCCCCTTCTTTTGTAAATTCTTTGCGTGCCTTCCTTTCCCCCCCTCCCCCCCCCCCCCCCCCCCCAATGCGTCCGCTTGTCGTCCTTTCCCCCCCCCCCCGATTTTAAGAGTATTATTTGTCCGCATGAATCAATTTCTCTCCTCCCTCTCCCAATTGAAGGTAACGACGGGAATGAAAAAGGTATGAAATTGCGCCGTTGCGTGTACATAGCCTCAGCCGTTCCTTTAGTCTTTCCATTTGATAATCGGTTGGCTGCGGTTTCGGTGTTTCATTTCAATTTCCCCCCCCCCCCCCCGTTTATTTTAATAAATTTTTCATTCATTTTCATTTTTTCAGCTTCTTCATCTGGGTTTTTTGGCTATTCAATAGTTCTTTTTTTCTCTCCAAATGTCCATTAGTGTCAACATCAATGACCCCCAATTTCCGGCCGAACTTTACGAAATTTTCTTCGCTCGACATCGCTTTGTTCTCCACCGATGGGCAATTAGTCCCACGAGAATCACTTCCCGTGTCACCAACAGCAGCCAAAAATGGCTCTGTCCAACACTTTCTTCCCTTCTTCGCTTTGCCAGGGACGACATTTTGGCACTAACAAACATTTTTGAGTCGACCAGTGGCAGGATCAGATGAAGTGATCTCGAAAGCATTCTCAATTGGCGATTAAAAAACAATTCAAACCATTGTTTTTTGGTGTCCACCGATTATCGTCTCAATGGGCGTGGTCAGCTCAAACTGTCACTGTCTATTCGGAACACACATTATAATTCAAGGGGAAACGCCCAACTTGGCGCCGTACGACATAACTTTTCTCAGAAACAAACATAGGCATTCTTAGAAATCATTTGATAGCTCTTCGCAATTCCTATAAAAATTCACAAAAAATTGGCCAGTTTTAAAAAAAGTTATGCTCCAAAAGTTAAAATTGGTAAAACGGGTTTTTCTACTTTTTGGAGCTTAACTCTTTTTTTTTACAATTTTTAGAATTTTGCATGCCTTATAGAAGATTCTAAGAGCTATCGAATAATGCTAAGAATGTTAAACATCGTTGCTTCTGAGACAGTTTTGTGCCGAAATTCAGTCATTTCACTTCATTTCCTAACTGTCGGGGAGGGAACCGCTCAATTCGTCGCCATATGTTTCGTCGCGGGGGCTATAATTAATTTTTTTTTTTATTCAAAAAAAAGAAATGTTGTGGTTCTAATTGCTCTATTAGCCTACAAATTAAAAAAAAATTGTTAGGGTAAAAATTTATTGCCAAAAAAAATTTAAAAAAATTGACTTTTCTGACTGTTTTGGCCATAAGTTTTTTTTTACTAAATGAATCGTGTTAAATTTTTAATAGGCAAAAATTTGTGTTTAAATTGGTTGATAAAGAAAAAAGTTATGGCACTTAAAGTGGCGGCGACGAACGTATGGCGTTGAACTGACCCGGACCCGCCAGGAAAATCTGAGAACCGTGTGTCTGCCTTTCCAATATCGTAATCGAGCTGATGAGAGTCGCACACCCATGACATCAAATAATTGCCTTTTGCATGTTTTAACATTTTTATACTAAAAGATTAAAATGTTCTATCACTTAATTTGGTTTTTCGTTTATTTTTCATTGACAAATGTCCAATTGTCCGTCCTTGTTTCTCTTGTCATTTGCTCCTTTGGCAGTTCCCCGTCCCATTTCCTCTTTTCTCCAAACCCCCGTTCGCATTTGCCGGGCGCGTGACTGATCAGCAATGATCGACCGCATAGTTTCACTGGCATAATTCAATTTGAGTTTCCGTGGACAGCGGATAAACCGTCGTACAATGCCACAAATTCTTTTTTGATAAAAAGTGACAAAACAAAGAGAAATGAGGGCGTGGAACAGAGGAGACGCCATCAGAAGAAAATGCGAAAACTGTGAAGGGGGGGTGGGGAGACGTCATTTGTAAACACTGACAAAGAATATCGAACGAAGTCTAATTACCGAATAATAAATGCCGAATATCGTCTCAATTTTGGCTTCATCAGTAACATTAGTAGAAATTTGAATGGAGATAATGGAATTGAGCAATTGAAAAAAAAGTCCAAATTTTGCAATGGCGTCGACACAAAGAAAGAAAAAGAGAGAAAGGGACAGGGACAAATGGTCGACAAAGAGAGGGCCAAACAAACGGCGGAACCAAAGCCAATTCAGAAAGAGGCCGACCACAGAACAGCCGGAGAAAATCAGTGAGAGGAGCAACGGACAGATCAGAGACAAAAGCCTAAAAGATGTGACAATTCATTCAGCAAAAAATAAAAGCACTTTTTAACGGATGTAATAGTGCTGCTCTATCGACCAACAATTTTCATTTTGAATTTTCCATAAGGAATCGGCCCTGACCTTATTAGATTAACTGTTCTATCATTAACCAAAAGGCGCAACAGATGGACATCTAACGGCACAAAGGCTGTCACAAAGGGAATAGTCGCAATGATGGCATAAAGTGATGGGGGCTTGGCATCCGAAGAGTAACGCTTAAACATTGCCAAATATCGGTCGATTGAAATAAGCAGGAGAACGAATTGTTGAACAATCAAAATGTTATCAACAAGTTCGGTTTGGATCAGAAACTAAATGGAACCATAGGGAAGAGGAAGCTTAATTATGGGTAAAAATGACTCACTTTGGCAAATTGCCAAAGGGAATTGTTTGGATGGGACGGCTTGGCGAGAAGAAGCAAAGTGTCGAAGGAGTCGACGCCGTAAAAGACATCCACCAAAAGGGAGCTAATGAGAAGACCGAGCGAGAGAAGAGCGTTGCACAGGGAAAGAGAGCCCATGAGAAATTGAATCCTGACGATTGATGGGGGTGGGCGGAAGATCAATTACCGTTTTCCTAAGATAAGAGCCCCGGGGGGCTTTATTTTAAGGGGGGGGGCTCTAAATTAGGGGGGAGGCTCTATTGTTCAACACCTCTCATAGGGGGGGGGGGCTTTAATTTAGGCTCAATCTTAGGAAATACGGTAATTTGGCACATTCCGACCGAAGAGATCCAAAATTCCATCCAATTGCCCGCTCCCTCCTCCCCCCCTCCCTTTTTTGCAGCCCCAAAATTGTCTACTTTTGAACGTGAATCTGTTGTCGACTTTTCCCGAGAGAAAGGTACAGAATGAAAAAGTTGAATATAATGGCGGCAGTCCAAACCAAAAGCCAATCGATTGAATTGGAAAACCTTTTGCCCATTTCGGACCAATCAACGGAATCGGACATAATCAGAAGGGTACTTTTAAAAATTAAAAATGGGATATATAGAATTCACACAAAAAAAGGAAAAGGAAAGGAAAGAAGACCCGTCTGCGGCGTATTTAAGCGAGCGATTGGAACGATGGAAGAGCAAATTGCCAACCCAAACATCGGAGGAAGAAATAACGGGGGCAGAAGGAGCAAAAGGAAGGGACGAAGAAGCGACAGGAAAAGCCATCCGCGGAAGAAGAAGGACTAATGAGCGATAATTATGTAATTAACGGCAGATACAAAAATGGAAGTTGTTGCTTAAATAATTGGCAGAACAAAATTGAAACAAAGCAACAGATGGACAGAATAAAGGAGAAGAGGGCATAACAGAGGGACAATGGGAGGAAAAAGGAAAGTGAAGGAACGGAGGACGGGAAAAGGTGCATTTGGACGAAGGATAGCCAAATCCGTGGAACCAAAACAATTACAATTGAAAGGCAGGGATTGGGAGGGAGCGGGGGGGGGATGGAAATGAGTGTTGTAGTCGGCAAATGTGTGCTGCTGGGTAAAACTCTGCCGGCGGAGCCAAATAACATCATAATCACCCCACTTAATCACCCCTTCCCGCCTCCCCCCATGCTCGAAATAACTGCGAAAATCGATGGATTTGCCATTTGTATGCTGGCATTGCATCAATATTTTACACTGGCGCATCACATTGGAAAGTTCCATCTCGTCAGTTTCGTTTTAGTGCAATAAGGGCCGGTTACGACTCGCCAGTAGAAAAATTTCAAAAAATTAAAAAATTAGTAGTTTTTTAATTAAATTTTCGAACATATTGCGTTCGAATCGGGTCAGTTTAGCGTGGCCGTTTTAGCGCGAGGGTCGTTTTAGCGTGAGTAAATTTTTTTTAGCTTTCAAGTTTATGAATATGACATATATTCAGGCCAATTCCTACGCCCGGACCCAAATTCGAACAAAAAGTCGAAAACCGAATTTTAAAAAATTAGAATTCTCGACTTTTGGTTCGAGTTTGGGTCCGGGGTAGGAATTGGCCTGAATATATGTCATATTCGTAATCAGCGAGCTCGAAAACCGGGAACCGCCCTGTTTGGCGCGGCCAGTTTGGCGCGGACGGTTTGGCGCCGCCGTTTTGGCGCGAGGCCGTTTTGGCGCTGGCCGTTTTGGCGCCGACCGTTTTGGCGCGGCCAGTTTGGCGCGCGTTATAAATTGGCTGTTTTGGCGCCATTTTCCTACCTCCAAATTTTTTTTATGGAAAAAACCTTATTCATCCAAATTTCCTTATTGAAACAATTTTAACACTTTTTCTTTAATTTGCATGCTTTTTTAAGAATGTTTGAAGTCGAAACCAAAAAACATAAGGAAAATTAGTCAATGATGGATTCCTCTACATCTTCGACAAATTCAACGCTGACAACGATATCAAATTTTGGCGTTGCGAACGAAAGAACGAATGTCGTGGAAGAATACACTCTGATTTGAACAACATTTTTATCAAAATCGTCAATGAACACACTCACGAATCAAACATTGCCAACGCCGAAGCGCAAAAAATCATCACAGGAGTCAAAAGGCGTGCCGTTGAATCTATGGAGCTGCCCTCACAAATTCGTGCAAATGCAATGGCCAACGTTTCAACTCCGGTACTTGCTCAGTTACCAACTTCGCATGGAATCAAAAAAGTTAGAAAAGGGGCAATTTTTAAATGATTTTTTTCAATATGTAGGTAATCAAACGGGCTCGACATGAAATTGCAGCTCCACCGCCTGCTCCAAATTCAATACACGACCTTCAAATTGGTCAGGCCTACCAAGTGTACCAACGGGGCGATGGAGTGGAGGATGAGCAATACTTGCTTTCCGATTCCGGTGTTTTTTCATTCAATGGCGACCAGTCGCAACACCGGTAAAAAAATTGGTACTATGCATAAAAAAACACTTTGAATTCAGAATCATTATCTTCGGAAAGAGCTCATACGCGAATTGGGCTCACGCCATGACGGAGGTGTTCGCTGACGGGACTTTTTCATTTTTTCAAGTCTACGTTCTGCTAGCAAAGTTAATTTGGTTTTTACTCATTTTGGTTTAAAAACCCTTATTAGGAAGGGAAAGTGGACGTTTCCGGTCGCGACATGTCTTCTCACCGGAAAGTCACGATTGATTTACGAAAAGATGTTCCGAATGATCGTCGAAGCATGGCCTGCATTTGCGCCAACGTCCATAATGTTGGACTTTGAGCAAGCCGCAATGGAAGGTGCAACCGCTGTGTTTCCGAATGCGCAACTACGCGGATGCCTTTTCCATCTAGTGCATAACTTACACAATCATCTTGCCTTGGAAGGACTCCGAAATGCAAGCCGTTGCTTTTTCATTTCTTTTCAAATAAAATATTTCCTTTTAGCGATACAGAAGCGACCCCGTTTTTGCAGAAACCGCACGTATGATCACCGCCCTTGCGTTTGTGCCCGTTCAACATTTGACTGCGGCAGTTACCGCTCTTAATGATGTTGTGCCACAAGCACTAGACCAAATTCTTGGCTGGTGATTTTTCTTTTCTTTTTTATTGTTAATACGCATAGGTAAATAGGTTTCTCATCAACTACACGGGCGTTCCTTTGGCGAATGGAACGCGTACCCGTCCACGTTTTCCAGTTGATTTTTGGAATGTTTACGAACGGACTCACAATGAAGACGAACGCACAAATAATATCGCAGAAGCAGCACATCGTCGGCTTCAGACAATTTTCAGTTGCCGTTATCCGACCATTTGGCGATTCATTGACGTTCTTCGAATGGACCAACGGGCGCGTGACGCCGACTACGTTAGATTGTAAATGGGCAAGATCCGCCGCCCAAGAAAAAGAAGTACCGAGATGCAGACAAACGCATTTTGAAAAAAATTGAAAATTTTGATGACCAAAATATTGTTGAATTTCTTAGAGGAATTTCGCAGAATTGTGTTATGGACCCATAATTCGTTTTTTTTTGTTAATATTGCCGTATCTTATATCAATGATCAATTTGATAAAATTTTTGTCCATCAGTGGCAATTTCAATTTTCGAAAGTGATAAAAATAGATTTTTTTTTAAGAATAAAATTTTGAAACAAAAAATTTAAGCTTTAAGCGTTTTTTTTTTTGTCTTCCATTCTTAGAGGATGTCCTTCGCAGCAAGATAATTGAAGCAAATTATAAAAGGTCAAAAAAAATTTTTCCCATTCAGCAAATCGCGCCAAAACAGCCATTTTATAACGCGCGCCAAACTGGCCGCGCCAAAACGGTCGGCGCCAAAACGGCCGGCGCCAAAACGTCCTCGCGCCAAAACGGCGGCGCCAAACCGTCCGCGCCAAACTGGCCGCGCCAAACCGACCCCGACCCCGAAAACCCACTAAAACTTGAAAATTAAAAAAATTTACTCACGCTAAAACGACCCTCACGCTAAAACGGCCACGCTAAACCGACCCCTACCGTATTGCATCATAATTTTACTCCGTATTAACCAAATTAAAAATCTTGGTATCGCCCGATAGCTTTTAACTGGCTCTATTAAGCTCTCAACTTTCTGAAAATTTCATTAAGTTTTAAAACATAGTCAAAAAATTTTATTTTTCACTTTCGAATTTTCGTAAAATTTAACCAATTTTAAGAAAGGCTAATAAAGCCAATCAAAGCTATCGGACGATACCAATTTTGTTAAAGTGGGTTTCCTTTGAGCAAAGTTATGACGAATTATGTTCGGAAAAGCAGTAAAAACGCCCATAGTGGCGGAAACAGTAGTTCTACCACCTCATCGAATTATCACCGTGATAGATTAATTGCATAATTTCTTTAATCAGAAAATTTGGTTATAAGAAATAGTTAATTCTTTAAAAAAAAATTTCGGCGGTGCTTATCGGCCCGGCACGCCTGATAATACATTAATAGGGTGTTGGGTCGTTTCGTAAAGCCGCCATTTTTTACTGGATTAAAGGCAACCAAATTTAATAAAATTGGTATGGTCAAATAGCCTTTGATTGGCATTATTAGCTCTCAAAATTTCACAAAATTTGATATAGTTAACGAAACCAACTGGAAATTTTTTAAAATAATAAAGAAATGCTTCAAAAATGTAAAAAAAATACATAGATATTTCGCATGTTTTACCTCAAAGTAAAAAAAGAACAAAATAAAAAAAATTAGGTTGAAATAGAGAATTTTTAAATGTCTAAGATTCGACCTCTTCAATGGGGCGGGGCGAGCTCCGAAAAAGTAGTTTTTTTATAACTTCTTATAATCTTTTTTTTAAAGATTTAACTTAGTCCTAAGACCCAAGTATACTGTTACATTTAAATAAAGTAAATTAAACATTTTATTTATAATACCTTATTTATTTTTTAATAGGTTTTTGGTGCCGATCGGCACCACTCGAAAATTTTTTTGAAAATTTATGGCCGCTTTCTCTACAAAGAATAGACATTCCTGAAGGAATTTAAGTGTCAAACCCTTTTCTTAGGGGTCTATTTTTCGCGAAATTTCGGTGTTTACCCGAAACGCGAAATTCGAAACGCAAAAAAAAATTTCAAAACGCGAAACGAAATTTCGCCCAGCACTGGTGCCGAAGGCGCCGCCGGGAAAAATTTGAAAATTTTTAGGAAAATTTGTTTGCAGACTTTCCCTAGAAATTCTATTTTGGAGTTCACTTTTGAAAAAAAATCAATGAGTTTTACTAAGGAAAAATGGTTAAGATTCCATAAATTTCACAATTTTATTTACAAATCTGATAATTGGTTTCCGAAATTTTGCCTAAAATAGCTTCGAAAATCTCGGTAACCGAAATTCCTAGCCGAATGAAAGAAAGAAAAACAGAATTCAGTGAAATCTCTGCCCAAATTGTTAATTTTATCACCTTTTCGTTTTTTTTTGCAAAATGTTTAAAAATCGTTTCTCCTTTTAAACAAAATTGGTCAAAAATTGCCGCGAATCGCGGATTACAAATCCAGCGGTCGCGGTTCAAATTTGCCGCTGTCGCGATACGCGATCGCGGAAAAAAATGCCGCAATACGCGGATCGCGTGTTGCGGATCGCGTGTCGCGCCCAGCCCTGCTATAAACGCCCTAAAGTTGAAAATTTCGGCGCTACTTGCAAAGCGTTCCTTTTTGAAAATTTTTTCACTTTTTTTTGAAAATTTTTTTTTTTAAATTTACACTTAATGATAAATATTAAACATTAACAGCATGATTATGTCGAATAAAAGTATAATTATGGCGAAGAAGATCACAGAAAGCATTAATAATTGTTTTTCCTTTAGCCCTAGCATTAAGTCGAATAAAAAATCTAAAACTTATGCTTTACCAAAAACCATCCATTTTTTGCTTTTTTTTAATGAATGACATTTTGTTAAAACACTTTTTGCACTCCATTTGGTTTTTGATAAGTCCATGATAAGCCAGAAATTGTAGTATTTTCTCTGAATTCTGCTTGTAAATCCAACGTAAATTGATTTCGTTCAAAGAAGGTGGCCGAACCCGTGCTGGGACGAAGTACGAATAGTGCAAGTGTGGGCGAAGTACGAATAGTGCAAGTGTGGGCGAAGTACGAATAGTGCAAGTGTGGGCGAAGTACGAATAGTGCAAGTGTGGGATTTCGGAAGAAGGGCCGTTTCAGTACGGAAAATTAATAAACATTTAATAATTTATAATTATTGATAACTTTTACCACTAAATAAATTATTGTTTTAATACAGAGTGTCAGATGGAAATTTTCAAAAAAAAACATACAGACCAAAAAAAAATTTTGGGGTCAAAAAAAAATAATATTTCTTAAAAGCGATTGCGCAGCTTTTGTAAAACAATTTATTTAAGTAAATGAATATTAAATATTCTATTACCAATAAGCATTTTACGCAATTTGGGACTGGAAATAATTTAATTGTAGGTTTCGAAGCAAGATTTTAGCTAGGTTTTGAAATGAGACACAATACAATTTTGAAAAAGGATGGGTCGTTGGTTCCGATAGGCACCACAAGAAAATTCTGAAAATTAGTAATAAATTAATTGTTGAAAAAACTGTAAAAAAAGCGCTGCCGTACGATTCGTCTGCCCAGCTAACAAGTGCCAAAAACGTAAAATTATTTAATTTTTTTAACATTGGACCTAGCTAAAAAGATAATGCCAAACAGGTGTGGGGCACGGACCAAAAAATCCCGCGAATCGCGGATTGCGCCCAACTCTGATGCCAAAATAAAAACCACAAAAATTTAAAATAATATTATTTTTGGCACTTTTTAGGTTGGGCGGACGAATCGTCATGTTAACAAAAAAAAAAAGTATTTAACTGCTTTCGCCTATAATAAAGCATACTAATAAATTTTTTGGGGCATCAATAATTGCTTTACCATGCTGGTTGTAAATGACCGCGTACTTTTTTAATTTAGTGATTTAAAAAATAAATAAAAATTAATTTTGCATAGGAAATTATTTATTAAATTACCCTTTCGGGTAATACTAAGGTTTGTCCCCCCCTTTTTCAAAAAAAAATAATTTTTTAAGTTAGTCATAGAAAACATGTCTTAAGAGGTTTTGGGGGTCGCTGATCACGAATATGACATCCATTTTGTCTAATTCCGAACCCCGGACCCGCACTCGAAGAATAAGTCGAAAAATAAAATCTTTTAATTCCGATTTTTTTGTTCGAATTCGGGTCCGGGGTTCGGAATTAGACAAAATGGATGTCATATTCGTGATCAGCGACCCCCAAAACCTCTTAAGACATGTTTTCTATGACTTTAACTTAAAAAATTATTTTTTTTTGAAAAAAGGGGGGGGACAAACCTTAGTATTACCAACTTTCGTAGTATTAATTTTGAATTCAATCAGAAACAACCTTGGATTTATAAGCCTGTGATATTTTTAAATATGGATTTATTTTTATTTAAATGTCAATTAAATGAATTAATTTTCCGTACTGAAATGGCCCTTCTTCCGAAATCCCCCACTTGCACTATTCGTACTTCGCCCACACTTGCACTATTCGTACTTCGCCCACACTTGCACTATTCGTACTTCGTCCTAGCACCGGCCGAACCGGCAGATTGTCATAATCAATTATTAAATAGCGTGCAATACGTACCAAATTTTCAAAAAGGAACGATTTGCAAGTAGCGCCAAAATTTCTTTGCCAAATATGAATTCACTTGTAAAATTTTAGAAAAATTAAACCTTAAAATTTTTAATGCTGCCTACCAATTTTTTGGGGTCCGGGTCAGTTCGGCGCAGACGGTTCGGCGGTTCGGCGCAGGTTTTTCGGCGCAAGGATCTTTCGGCGCAGGTTTTTTCGGCGCAGGATCTTTCGGCGCAGAACGGTTCGGCGCAGCCAGTTCGGCGCACATTGAAAAATGGACTTTTCGGCGCAAAACTTTAAGTCGCAAAACTTAATAAATTTTATTTTTTTTCTTCTTTATGTTGTATTCTTTGGTGGGGAAGAATGCTTTCCCATCGGAATTTTTGGTTTTTCATAAAAATTCAAGAATATTAACAAAAAAAAGGTCCAGTTTCTGTCTTTTAAACCAAACTAAAGTTCTATGGACAGAATAAACATTCCATCACATATTTTTAGACACAAAAAATTAATAATAGGCAAAAAAGCAGTATGAAAGTCATCGTAGAAGCTTGAAACCAGTAGAAAATGTTTCATCGCGCACACCTCAACGTGTCAAGTGCCCAAAAACCCCATCCCTTTTAATATAAATGCAAAAGAATTTTTTTTATAAAAAAATGTATTTTTTTTTGCGCAAATCAGTATGTATTCGCCACGGCACTCGTTCTTTCGTTCGCATCGTCAAAATTGTATGTATTGTTAACGTTATAAGTGTCCAAGACGCAGCAAATACATACAAAGAAAAGGATTTTTAAATTATTGCGCCGAAAAGTCCATTTTATAACGTGCGCCGAACCGGCTGCGCCGAAAAAACCTGCGCCGAAAGATCCTTGCGCCGAAAAACCTGCGCCGAACCGGCTGCGCCGAACCGTCTGCGCCGAACAGGGCGGTTCCCAATCACAGGCTCCACCGAGGAAAATTTTAAAAATTTCGGCGTGATTTGTTAACATATTTTGCCTCAAAAATGATTTTATTTTGAGGATTTGGATTTTCTATTCTGTTTTTCTAAAAAACCACAAAAAGCCTCAAAACCTCATTTTGAAAATTTAGCCACATCGGCCTCTCAAAAAACACAATGTGAGGCTAAAGCCTCACATTTAGAAGCCCTGCCTAAAAAGGACAGCGCTAGAAATAACATACTTAATTCTGCTCTAAATTATTATATTATTAAATGGTGCTTTACTTCCATGCAGGTACCCTTATTGTTGCTCTTTCATGTTATTTTGTTTTGTCCTTTAACTTTACAATTCCATTTTTATTTTCATCCCCTCCCCTCGACCACAGCAAATGATCGCTCTCCTTTCCCATCGGTGTTTAAGTTGCGCTCTTTTCCTCTCCCCTCCGTCTTGTTCTTTTCTTTCTCCTTCCTCCTCACTTGTTCCACTTTTTTTGGCGCCTCTTTCTCCTCTCTCCGCCCCTTTCTCTCCATTCAATCTCCATCATTCTCTGTCCTTTTACGCACCATTCACCACTTCCACACCACAACAAATTCCAAAGAAAGAGACGATGGGTAAGGAAAAACTCGGCGAGGAACAGCGAAAAGATCTTTTGGAGCCTTTGCTGAAAGACGGATGGGAAATGGTGCAAGGAAGGGATGCCATCAAAAAGAACTTCAGTTTCAAAGATTTCAATCAAGCGGTAATTAATAGAAAAAAATGAATCTTTGGTACACTTCTCAGATGGCTTCGGACCGGAGCTCGGATAAATCTCGATTAGACTAAACTTTTTCCAGGGCAAATAAGAAAAACAAGTCAGGGGTTGTGCCGCTTCCCCCCCCCCCCCCCCTCCTGCCCAAAAGTTATCTGGCACGATGCTATATATTTCATTAACTTGCATGTACTACTTTTCCCGAATACAAACGTTCTTCTGGTTCGTATTCATAAAAGCTATTTGAGTTAATTAAAAAGTAAACCCAACTAAACATTTATCTTTCTGGCAGTTTGGTTTCATGACGCGAATTGCACTAAAGGCGGACAAAATGGATCACCACCCAGAATGGTTGGTTGGTTGATCCCTATTTGATCTTTTTTTATTTTATTTCCAGGTTCAACGTCTATAACAAAGTGAGATCATATATGGGCAATGGTGGAGTTTTCGGATCCCGAAAAAACTTTTAATTTTTTGGGGTAATTTTAAGGCGCTGGGGGGCACGAACCTGACCTTTTGGTTCAATCTTTTCATTTTTCGGAAATCAAATTTTTGCAAATATTGCTTAAGCACTTATGGTAATAAAGGAGAAGCAAATTTGATTCATGCATTCATTCACTCACTATACTCGAAATTTCGATGGTTCCGTCACGGGAGCCCATCAATCAATGTTGAATGCTTTTGGAAGAACTTGGAAAATGAAATTCAAAATGATGTTTTGGATTTATTGTGATGAAAATGTTGAGACAGTTTAACTGAGAAAAACTGGCAGAATTCGACAACACTATGACCACAAATCTCATTATTACCCAGTGAATGCATGCCTTAATTTTGATTCTCTTTTGCTCACATTGTTGCTGTCCCGTAAGTGCTTAAGCAATATTTGCAATAGTAGATTTGAACATTTTTTCAATATTAGAAAAATGTTCGAGTCCGGGTTCGGAATTCAAGGTTGAGCCAAAAGGAGGCCAAATTTGTGCTGCTCATCACAAACAGCGCCGCAAATTACCCCCGACATTTGTTGATAAAATTTATTTTTGTTTGGGACCTATAAACTCAACCATTGCCGCCTATATGTTTTATTTTAAAGGTGGACATAACACTGAGCAGCCATGACGTACAAGGCATTTCCGAGAGGGACATAAAGTTGGCATCATTCATTGAGAATGTATTTAAGGCAGTCAAATGATTATAGGTTGCCAGTAAACACGAGTGTTCATTTATCCAACTTTTGTAATTTTTTACATTATTAAATAAATCGACGGAATGGGATAAATCGACAGAATGGGAGAGTTAGCAAGTAATTACAGGCAAATATAAAACAATGCGAAAAGAAAGAAAGAAAGGTCAGAACACAGGTTTATATTTTTTAATTGTTTCAGTGATGTGCTGATAGGAAACTAATTCCTCATTTGCTTGGCAGGTTTGGAAAACTTCGTGGGAAAGGACTTTGCTCAATCGCTGATAATAACTGATAAATTGAGTGAAGGCCATCTGTTAGGGAATGTGTTTTAGGGTGAAAATGCAAATTAGTTAGAACCTGCAAAACGTTGGCACCATTTTTGTAATTAGTGAAAGAATGCAAAATTTCATTGTTAATCGCGTCGATTGACCTTCGCCATTCGGCACTGAATGTCCGAACAATTTGGACAACTTTCCCTGGAAGTTACGGCTATTCTTTTCTTTTTCATTGCTCGCCCTTTCTCCGACTTACCCGTGTAACGAGCGAGCAATTGGGCGTGGTTTTGCTCGACAAGCGGCTCGCATTCGTTGACGAATTGAATGAGCGGGGCGAAGTGTGGGCAGAGAACTTCATCAACATAAGTGCTCATTTTGGTTTGTTGCAACTCCCAAAAACTGCCCCTCTCTTTAGACTCGGCCAAAACCTTCTCCTAAAAAAGGAAGTAAAACGCTGCAAAAGATGGCCATTTGATAAGTCACATTCAAAATGGTGAGAACGACGTCGTAATTGTTGATTTGGAAGACCAGCCGCTCTTTCTTCGTTTTCAGTTGAGTAGCGAGTCGATTGAGCAGTCCCTCAATCTCCGATTGTTGTCGGGAAAGGATTTCCTGAGACTTTTTTTTTTTTTGCTTTTCCTCTATTTCGTCCCCATTTTCCACTTGAAGTCGCGAATCCGTCACTTTGTAGGCCAATTCACTGCAGACCAACAGCGAACAGGTCAGTTCAGCGTATCGCCTGCAGACATAATGGGGACGCGAGTCCACCGGCACTTTGCGCACATCAATCGCACGGACGCTATCGCTGTGAGCCGTCATTACGGCATCTAACCGAGCCCACAAATAAGTGACCAAAGCATCCCAATAACTGAATAGAAGAAAAATATCTGAGATAACCAAACAAACTGCGCACCCGTCGATGGCCACGATGGCACGGTCGGCCATCAGTTCACGGAATTTAGAACAGAAACAAATGCACAAGAAAAGGGAAATCGCGTCGAAATTGGCAGCAATTTTCTCATCCAACATTTTCTTGGAAAAATGACAAGGAAAGAATTTGCTTCCCAATTATTACAAATGAAAAATAAATACCAACAAAAGATTGATGGACCGTCCCATAACGGAAGTGAACAAATCGACGGCCGACTGACCACTGACCATGAAAAAGTCGCAGATAAACAGAAACTCGTGACTGCAATGGTCGACCAAAGCGAATTGAACACTCCGAAAGAGACTTTCAAATTGAAACTTAAAAATAAATAATAAGAAAATAATAATGGAAAAACGACCGTATCATTATTTTCCTGGGCCACGTGGGGAACAATGAGCGGAGCCAACAAATCGTCCAGCAGCAAATTTTGGCGATGGCCCAAAGAAAAAACAGTCGCCCGACTTCGCGTCTTTCAATGAGAATTTGCCGATTTAAATGAATGGCGATGACAAGGGCATAACCCATTATCAGTATCAGATAAGAATATGCAAAAAGGGTGACTATAAGGGCACCGACTTGGTGGTGTTTGCCGGAGGTGAAAAGGTTCGGCAGAGCGGAGATTGTCGTCGATTGTTTGGCCACGTCTTCAGCCCCAAGCAAATCAAATTTTGTGGCGGAGTCGACCATCTAAACAGAAGAAATGAGAAAATAAGAAATACATCGCCCAAGTTGAAATTTCACTTGGAATTTGAAGAGACGGCACAGGTACGCCTTAAAATAGGAAAAGAACATTTTGCTGGTCGTGTCAACGTATTCGTCTTTGACTTCTCTCGCCACTTGCCGATCATTCGCGAGCAGAAATTCGTAAAAGAAACTGAAAAAGTGCGGGAAATGCGGTGAAAAATAAAAAGCACTTTTTGAACACCGATTTTTGAGAAGGGCATTTTGAGTGATTTGGTAATTTGTCAAAGGCTTGCGGAAGAGTGAAATCTTTAGCAAAAGCCACTCTCTGATCTTCTCCATCGCTTTGTACTTCAAATTCTCCACTACGTCGTGCACGTCGCCCACCGATTTGGCGTCTTTGAATTGCTGCGTTTTGATGAATTGCAATTTGTGTTGCAACTCATGCAGCTGTTCCAAAAATTCCGAACTGTTCACTTCCCTCTCGATAATTGTTCTGAGGGAAACGAATTAAAACATTAAAAAAAGGGGAGGACGAAACTGCCCACTTTATCATCGTATGAGGGACGACCATATCATCGACGAACTGACAGAGAAGGGAGTGCAAAAAAGGAAAATCACCCCAAATCATAGTTGAATATTTAGAAAATTCGGCTCTATTGAGGAGTCCTATCAACTTTTATGAGCAAATCAACTAACCATTATTAATTTCCTGAATTGTGCTTGTTTTTCCCGGATCGATCCCGCCCGGCGAGACTTAAAAGGTGGTACCTAATTTGACTTTTTTTTCCTTGAAAATCGAAACATGAAAACCACGCTATTTCCATCCTAGTCTCCCTCTATCCAAACATTAATTTACCAAACCCTTAAAGTTCACCCATTCCTTCTTCCGCCACTCCCTCTTCTCTAATTCTCACTTGGCTCAACTCGGCGCGCACCCTCTGTCGGTTGTGCAAATGATGGTTAATCTCGACGGACTGTTGCTTCAGGTGCTGCATGTCGGCACTGATTGTGCCCAATTCGTCGAGGAATGTCGCCAACATTCGCTCGATACCCTGCGAGGGTTCACTCGTATTTCCTTTCGTATCGCTTTACCCCGCCCTTTCCCACTTCCAACGCGCCGTCACATTCGTCAATTTCTCGTGCCAAATCCGCGACTCTGTCCGCTTGGCCAATACAATCGTCGACGGTCACTTCCTCCGCCTTTTCCAATTCCCCTTCTATCTCTGTCAAATAATCGCGAATGTCCTGTTGGTTTTCGAGCTTTTGTCGCAGCATTTCATCCTCCAAATTCAAATCCGGAAAATCTCCAACAGAGTCCGAATTTAGATTATCATCACTCATTTTCCCTTTTCCAGAGCAATTCAAATGAATAAATAAACAAAAATAGCGCAAAGTATTTATTAAAATGAAATGACAAATTTTAAGGAAAATATTTTCCATTTTTTGAAATTTTTATATTACGGAAAAGAAGAATTTAGCCAATTTACAATAAGCAGACGATGGAAAAGAATGGGGGAAAAAAAGAAAAGTGAAATGCCCATTTATTAGAGGTGTGATTTTTTCAAGTTGGAGTTCAGTCCGCCCTGCCGAATGGGTCAAATAATGCCAATTATGCGCTACAATAATGGTTGGTATCTACAGTATCTGAATGTGACAAGCTTCAGCATCGACTCTCCGCCTCGCAACACTCAGCCCCCGCAACAACAGATTGGTAAAGAGAAGCAATTTTGGCGTTCGACAGACAAACGGTGCCACCTATTGGGGCACATTTTGAAATGACAATGCAAATGGCGTCGTGCCATTCTTTCAAACGCACCTCCTCGGCGTGCCTGCGACTGTTGCCGATTGATGTCCCCAATGCAGGTCCATCGTCCGCTTTCACTGACCGCCCATTTTGAATGGTCTTCACTGTTTTTAAATGCGAACTTTGAGGCCTTCACAGAAAGAACATTGTGCACCTGTCAAACATTTTGTATTGTAATTTGGCAATGCAAAAAAAAACGACGAAAAGGCCCGTAAAATTTACTTACTCCTCAAAAATGGGAGATTTCTCGAGTCGATGTTAATTGTAACTAAGTTATACCTTATAAGGGGAGGAGCAATTCGACGGGAGGTCGCCTCGGCCTACCAGCCACGTTTCAACGTAAAGGGACGACTTCAGCCGAGGGGCCACCAATTCGGTATATAAATCTGACGATGAAAGAGTAAACACCGAACTGGGAACAAAGCACCAAGCGCAAATCACCCTTTCCGTATTGTTTATGCTTGTAAATTGTGGTAAATGACTGTCCCTGGAGAGAAGGGACGTCGATGACAGAAAAGGGCGCCCTTTTTTTGTAAGGGAAAGTCGTCCGATTGACCGCTTTGGCCAAATCGGAAAAGAGACGGGCAAAAGAATCGGGCAATTGGAAGTCGTACACATTGGGCTGAGCAACAAACAATTGCTGACCTAAGTGGTGAACAAATGAAGGAAAATTTTACAATAAATAAAATAGAAAAGCAACCGATTTCCTTAAGCGATGCGCTCGACAGAGTGATGCAAAGCACCGATTGGCCATTTCTTTTCCCGCTCTGCGGGTAAGCGTAAGCCGTGCCCGTGGTGGAAGGAAACTTCGGCACGGAATGCACCATCCAAAAGCCGGCAATGTCGTCGAAGACGAGCACCCCCTTAAGTTAGCCCTCCGTTGAAGAAGCAGTGCCAAAATCCTTTATCCCTTCCGTCACCTTCATATGCGCACGATTCGAATCGGTTTTGCCATTGTTTGGATTCTCATCATTAAACACGGCAAAGAAATCACTCTCAAATGGGAAAGGCCAAAATTACATGGAAACAAAAAGTGCATTTGTCAAAATTTGCCTTTTTGCTTTTGGCTGTGAACAGCTGAGAGACGGTCAGCCCAATTGCTGAGCTTCTGTCCTCCACATTTTTGTCAGAAAGACGCCAAGAAGCGGTGTTTGCGTCCGAATAAAGAAAAGCAGTGCCGTCGCCGCTTTCTCCCAAATCAGGCAATTTATAGGCGACGAACCTGCACAAAATCACACAGAAAATAAAGAGGAAACCAATCGAACAAACCAATCGACATCCTTTCCTGACAAAGACTTGCAAGAATAACCGAAGAGGTGTTGCGGGAAAAGGGGAAAAAAAACAAAAAAGGGGACGACGAGGCGGACAACGACACCCATGGAATTCTGGAAAACTTTCGATTTATATGGACAAATATGAACAGAAACACCCACTTATATTCATTAAAAACGGAACCAAAAGTTAGCTTTTATTATCAATTGTATGCACAGCGGTCCAAAGTCATAATTCACTCGAAAATTTCTATGAATATAAAAATTTGGACCACTCGTTTTGAGTAATTTTTAATAAATGATTGTCAATCAGAGATTTGGGTTTAATATCCATAAAATACAGAAATATGCATGATTAAAAATTATCTATAAGTATAGCAAAAGAGAAGGAAATGGACAAACAAAGTGGGACCATCCATTCAAATGGTGAACGCACAAAACCCTAATACAGCCAATCAAATTTTATGAGAATTTCGACTTAATTATTATTATTTTTTTGAAATGCCCAAGGGCAACTATTTGAATACTACAAAAAATATTCATAGTTTTTAGTTTTTGAAAATATTATGCTCTTAATACTTTAAACAAAAAAGTCATAATGAATGTCAACAGCCAATGGATGGGAAAGTAAATTAGACAAAAAGTTACTCAATGAAGATAGTATGAATATTACAAGAATCATTAGTCAGTTTGTGGATTAGTCGACAATAAGCGAAGTTCTGTTGGTTTTTTAGTTGGGGCCATTCGGCGATTGGTGTGCAGCATCTTTCGGAATTTCGCTCATCCTTCGGAAGTAGCGGCGATTTTATCATTGCATTTAACGGCAGAAGGCTCCATAGGAGCCAATAAACTGGCAGTCGAAGCCAAAAAGTCGAGACCAGACGTTTCTACAACTAAAAGTGGACACGCAATAATTTGCCAGTCACTTTAAAATATTCGACGGGGCCTCCTACGCACCCCGCCCCCCCCCCCCCCATACATTGAAAACTATTTGCAATCAGAATACATTTTCAAATATGCTCTGTAACAAAATGATAAATCCAAATTTCTTTCATCTGTGTAGCAACTTTCTACGATATCTCTTTTTCGAGACAACATATAAACTTTAAAAAAATCAATTTATGGTGCTGATTAAAAAAAGGTAATTGCACCAGATTGACTAGACCACGGTGATTTTAAAACTCGTAAAACTTTTTTTGGGGTTATAAGTTTGTTACAGAGCATAAAGATTAACCCTTTTTAGTGCTAAAATGTCTTAATTACGACCCCGAAAGTGCTTTTTACAAAGGAAATATGTAATTATTCCTGCCCTATTTTTAAAACAAATTTGACCTTCGCCCATCGAAATCTGTTGATTCGCTATGAGTTCGTTTGCTCTCATTAGGTCAAGGCTTGATAATGTTGGTCTGCTAAATTAAAACAAAAATAAATGAACTGACAAATGAAGGTCATTAGTAAATAAAACATACAAATGACTTGCATGCGTTGTCCCCTTATTCTTATTACATGATCCATTTTTCATGACCAGGCCATTTTTGACATAAACATTGATTGGGTCTTCGCATTTATCGATGATCACTGGTAATACAGGTGAAGCATTGAAATTGGCAGCGTCACTTCCAATTGGCAAAGACGGAGACGCCTTCTCATAAGCGTGGTCCGCTTCGACGACCGCGTTGGTCGCTGTCAGACTCTGAGCAAAGCGAGCAGCAGCCTTTTGCAAAGGCGAAGAGTTTGTCGGGAAGACACTACCGGGTAATAAAAAAGGCTCTCTTTTTGTACATTCTGTGTACCTTTCTATGGGTGTGTGAAGTTCCGTTGGCATTTCATCTGGTTGCCGTTCTTTAAAATGCAATATGTTAGTGCCTATTTTAGGCATCCGACCAGGTGGTTCTACATAAACTTTCGAGTTTAGGCGTAAATGAGAATATTTCTGCGACGAATGATTTTTATTTGCAAGATTAATTTGAACCGAGTTTCTCTTTGGCCTAAATACGGAGAAAACAAAGAATGGACAAATTAGAAATGAAAAACATATCAAATTGTCACCTTTTGTCGACTCCCTGTGTTCTTGTCTGATTCGCTCCGTTAAACGGTCGAACTCGCGCACAAACGAAAGTTGTCTCCTCATTTTCGTGTCTCAATGTCTTTTGTGTAGTTTCTTTATTTTTAATCCCTAAATGCGATATTTGAGTGTCCATATCTTTTAATATCGATCAAACAAGAAACCTTCGTAACCAAAATCGGACAATAGTTTTTCGTTGGAAAACACATAGTTCACTTGATTTTGTGATTCAATGGGTAAATTATGGCACTGATGAATGTGTAACGAAGACGAAGTGGAACAATCTGCAGACGATGGGAAAGAAGTGCGTATCGACTGATTCCTTTGCCTTTCAACCAATGACGAGGTATTGGGCTAAAATTCGTATTTTGGTAAAATATGAAAATTCAAAATAAATTACATGTGTCAGTGAAAATTGCGCAGTGCCTTCTATCGTTTTGCTTGAGATTTGCTTGTCAAATAGCTTCCCTTTAACATTTTGCTTGGTTTTTTCCTCCCTTTTCGATAATTCCTTTTCCTCCTCCTCCCTTTGTTTTTTTTCCAGTTTTTCGTTGATTCGTTCCTTTTTCAGCATTTCTCCTGTTGACTCTTCCTTATTCCTTTTTTCCTCGTCCACTCTCTTTCTCTTCCGCGGTCTCCCAACACTATTTTTCACTGGTTTTTGTGATATGAAATTCCTTTCTTCTTTTTCAATTGAAATCCGATCCATAAAATTTGACTCAGAAGCGCGAAGGTGTTTTCGTAACCTCTCGGGCACTAAATAAAGAAACAATTTATTAGTGTTTCATTGTTATACCAGCCTAATGACATTTTGAGAAAAAAAGAGTAAACGGCGTCTGTTAGCCGTTAAAATTAATTGATATTGTATAATATAACCAAAAAGCTTCAAATTTGTGTCAAATTGCTACAAAAAGAATTTGAAAATCACTAAGATTTTGTATACCCAAATACCATCTCACCGTAAGGCTGTTTTGGTAACTGCATCAGCTGCGAAAGCGCCTCCTTTGCATCTGGCAAAGTTGCGTTGTGTTTGTGTAATTCGTTAATGTGTTTAAAGAGTAATTTTGGATCGTTGTTTTTAGATGCGCCGATTTTTCTTATTTTTGCCAATTCAATTCCGGTCAAATCGTAGGCGAGTGAAACCCATCGCGAATCATTGTCGTAGGAGGGATTTAGCCTATTTTAAGTTAATAAGATTAACAAGCAAAATAAAACTTACTGCTGAGAAAGACGGCAGATATGCGGATTATTTGAAGCTAATCGAATTTTGATGTTAAATTCGTCATCATCGATGCTATAAAAAAAAAAATATTATACTTTTTGGAAACCATGCTTACGACAAAGCCGTTTTGAGATGGTCCAAAAGTAATTCAGTGTATTGGGTTAGCGGTCCTTGAGCGCGAAAAGCGAAGACCACATTCTCAAATGCTTGTTTCTCTGTATAATTGAATTCGAAAAATTTGAGAAATTTCTCCGTTTGACCAATTCAAAGAAATAAGAAAGGCAAATAGTAAATATTTGTAAAAACTCATTACCTAAGGCCCGCAATAAAAAATGACAATCTTCGGTTGAATTTAAGTAGGAATCCATAAGAGAAGCTGAGCCCAGACTGGAAGTCGAAGGCTGCATTTAAGAATTATCCCTGAAGAAAGAACAATAAGCAAAAATATTAACATTGTACCTTTTAAGCAATGGCAGTTCCGCTTATATAATCAATTGTATAATCTTTTTACATCTAAAAATAAAAATAAAAAAATAAGATAAACGTGATAAGTAATAATGTTTAGAAAAAAACTGATTCCTAAAGATAGGGGGACCAATGAAAAGACCAACAACTGATGCTGTGCCTTTGAGCACCATCAGACGCTACCGGAAAAATTTTGGTTAAAAAACGACTACTTTAAGCAAGAAATTTTTTCCTGTCTGTGTACTGTGTAACATATTTTTTAGCCTAAATTATTTTGCGCAAATATAAATTTACGCTGATTATGAGCGTGAATTTCTTGGCATAAAAAGGTATATTTTTTTAAAACTTTCCCGGCGGCGCCTATCGGCACCGCCGGACATTCAATCCTTTTGGAATTTTCCAAAATAAGACATAAAATCGATTATTTTTGGAAAAAATCTGTTAACAAATCAGCCAGCCATAAATGTTCAAAATTTTTCCTGGCGGCGCCTATCGGCACCGCCGACCCTTCCTTTTCGAAGTGAACTGCTCAAAAATAAGTTGGAGGAAAGGAATATGTTGCAAAGTAGAGTTGCACGATACCGGTACTGGTACTGAAAAAATGAGTACCTAGTACCGTTTTTGACGGGAACCGCCCGGTTCGCCGCGGACAGTTCGACGCGCCCAGTTCGTCGCCCAGCATAAAACGACCTTTTCGCCCCCGTATCCAATTTTTTTTTCTTAATTTATGCATTTAAACTTGGTAACTAAGGAAGCCCAAGGCACAGAAACATCAACCTTAGTATTGGCACATAATTATGCACGCAATTCCATGCATAAACTACCAAAGGGCCAAAAATTTGCCCTAAATTTAAATAAAAAATAAGTTTGATGGACCCTCGAAACAACCAGAAACTAAATACTTAGAGTAGTTTCAATAAATCATTTTTTATGAGAATTTTAGGTATTTTGACCAAAAAACGCTTGGCGCGGCGAAACGTCCCGCGGCGAAAAAGTCAGCGGCGAAAAAACCGGCGGCGAAACCCGCGGCGAACTGTCCGCGGCGAACCGACCCGGACCCGTTTTTGACCTGAAAAGTACCGGTTTTTCAACCTGAAAAGTACCGGTACCGGTTTTTTTAAAAGTACAGGGTACCGTGCAACCGGAACGGGAGGTTTCATTGCCGCGGTTTCATTGCCGCGGTTTCATTGCCAGCGGTTTCATTGCCAGCGCTTTCATTGCCAGCGGTTTCATTGCCAGTCCGTTTCAGTACCACAATGCCCAACAAAAATTCAATATTTTTATATTAATTACTTGTTTTTTTATCATGTTTTTTATTTCAATTATAATTTTTCTATCATGTTTTTATTCATTAGCAGTTTGGTTTTTTGATTAATAATAATGGCTACTGAAATCAAAACAAAACGCGGAAGAAAAAAATTATTGCACGACGGGTTTCTGTATGTATTTGAAAAATCAAACGCACGTGGAGACGTCAAATTTTGGAAATGTGAATTTTTCGGAACCCAGGATATTAGATGCAAATGCCGTTTGCACACAGATATGGATGACAAATTTTTGGAGGTACTATTAAGAATAACAATTTTAATACCCTAAAATTAAAAATATTTCGGCAATTGGACTACATACATGTCCATCTGGAGCCGAAAATATCGAAGTTCAGAGACTAACGACTGCTCTAAAGAATCGTGCGCGAGAAACTATGGAAAGCCATTCGGTGCTACGATCTATAACACTCGATAATGTTCCAACGCCTGTTTTAGCTCGGTTTCCGGATAAGGATGCAACAAAAAAGGTTAAGCGGATGATGTATTTTTTTTTACATGTACTAATATAAACAAATTCTTAGGCTGTGAAGCTCGTGAGACGGGCCGAAGATGTGCCTTTTGCTGTTCCAGCAAGCATTACTGATATCGAAATTCCACTCGCGTACAGACAATATCAGCGGTCGGAAAACAATACGGAAAGTTACTTGTTGGGCGACTCTGGAGTATATGCCGAAAATGGAAAGATTCATCGGTAAGGAGGTCCATCTATTCTCTGAACATATTTCACTACCTTTACAGGGTTATAATTTTCGGAAGAGCGTCGCATAGCGAATGGGCAGGACAAATGAGTGATGTCTTTGCAGATGGAACATTCATCATAGCCCCACCGTTATTTCACCAGGTTTACGCTATATTGGCAAGGTTGAGTCGAGTTGTCAAATGGCAATAATGGTCAGAAACAAACTTTAGGCGTAGAGGGCGATGGGTATTTCCTGTGGCATACGCATTACTCACTAACAAAAGTGAGGCGTCTTATTCGAGGATGTGGGACTTACTAAAGGAGGCATGGCCCGAATTTTCACCCCAGACAGTTTCCGTGGATTTTGAAATGGCTGCAATCAATTCTATTCGTGAGAACTTTCCGGATTCTGAAATCCGTTGCTGTTTGTTTCATCTGGTTAAAAATATGAAGAAAAAGCTCGCCGAAAATAATCTTTTTCAGGTTTCTCACGGTTCTCTTTTTTCCTCCAATTTACAGTTTTAGCGTTACCGTGCTGACCCAATTTTCGCCGCACAAACACGATTGATCACATCAATGGCATTTATTCCAATTGAGGATTTAACTCACGCCCTCATCGCATTGGAACTTCACCTGTTACCTGAACTACGACCAATTCTACTTTGGTTATTGATTATTTTATGAATGGAAGTCAACAAATTTATAGGTTTGCCACGAATTACACTGGACGTATTCGGCGTGTTGACGGGACTCGAACCATTCCGATGTTTGTGCCACAACTCTGGAATGTCTACTCCAGGACAATCAACGGAGAAGATCGGACGAATAATTTTGCTGAAGCTGTGCACAGACGGTTGCAACGAGCTTTTTCCTGCTCACATCCTTCAATTTGGCGTTTGATTGACACGCTGAAGAAAGAACAGAAGTTACGAGATGCCGAGATGGCCTTGTGCGTTGCTGGACACGACCCACAGCCCAAAGCTCGAAGATACCGCGATGCAGATCGCAGAATTCTCACGTTGGCCCGTAATTACCATCCATTGAATATTGGGGATCCCGGTCGTATTAATGTTGATAATTTTAACCCACAAAATATTATTGACTTTCTTTCTGGCATTTCACACAATTACTCGATGGACCCTTGATTTTTTTTTTGTTATTTACCATATTGAATAAAATTGTTAAAAATTTGAATAAAATGTCGAAAATAAATTTTATTTGATTAATTTCAATTTAAAGTGTAGTACTGAAACGGACTGGCAATGAAACCGCTGGCAATGAAAGCGCTGGCAATGAAACCGCTGGCAATGAAACCGCGGCAATGAAACCGCGGCAATGAAAGCGCGGCAATGAAACCTCCCCTACCGCCGTGCAACCCTATTGCAGGCTTAATTTGTTGAATAAAATGCAATTTTTGCTGAATAAAATGCAATTTTAAATGTTAAACAACATTTTCAAAAACGTTCTTTTTTTGACCCCTAAATCTTATTTTTGACCAGCGATGTATTTATTTTGGGAAATTTGTACACGTGAAGTCACATCAAAATTTTACCATACCAAATACCCTATACCTAGTATGTATTGCCAGTCAAAAAACGTATTTACTTTAAAAAACAACATGCCAATTCTGCTATAAAAAAAAAAGTAAGATAGGTTATTTTTGTGCCGACAAAATCGCACCCGACACAATTCCATCTCAGTCATAGCGAAAATTTTTGACTCGCCCCTAACGAAAAATCTCGGCTCACTAAAGGCTATAGACAAGATTTGAAAGAAAATTTATAAATTAGAGATGAGATTTAGACTTTTCTTGGTGGGATTTGTCATCGCACCAATTATAGTAGTTTTTGTTTATTTGTAAACACGAATAAGACCGTGTTTTTACCTCCACTTTAGTCTTCTTTTAAAAAAAATCAATTTTTTATTCTATAAGTAGCTATCTTCATATATCGGTCTTTTACCAAATAATTTTAGATTTGACATTCATTGAATAAACTATCAACTATGAGGTTTACTAATTTATTTGTTGCTATTCCGTATGAGTTTTTATTTATAGCAATCTACGTCTGCAAAAGCGCTTAGCATCGTCTGTGTTGAAATGTGGTAAAGGGAAGATTTGGCTTGACCCAAATGAGGTCAACGAGATTTCGAATGCTAATTCCCGACAAAACATTCGACGTCTTGTCAAAGATGGTCTCATCATTCGCAAACCGGGGAAAGTCCATTCGCGTTATCGCGCTCGTGAACGCTTGGAAGCACGCAGGAAGGTAACTGGCAATTTCCATTTAACTGCTCTGTAGATCCATCTCATAACTAAATTTAGGGCCGCCATATGGGCTTCGGCAAACGCCATGGTACTCGAAATGCGCGTATGCCGGAGAAAGTGATTTGGATGCGTAGGATGCGTGTACTTCGTCATTTGCTGAAACGCTATCGTGATGCGAAGAAAATTGACAAACACCTTTACCATGAACTCTATCTCAAAGCGAAGGGAAATGCGTTCAAGAACAAACGCAACCTTATGGAATACATCTTTAAGAAGAAGACTGAGAATCAGCGCTCTAAACAACTCGCGTATGTTTTTGTTTTTACAAAATGTCTGGTTTCACTCAGTCTATTCTTCATACTTCAGTGAACAAGCCGAGGCACGACGCAACAAGAACAAGGAGACGCGAAAACGTCGCGAGGAGCGTTTGGTTCAAAAGCGAAAGGAGCTTCTGCACAAAATTTCGGAAAGCGAAAAAGAGAAGACGAGCCAAACAACAACTGAAAAGCCGGCTGAAACTGAGAAGGAGCAGGCTAAGCCGCAAAAGGTTGCGGTAAAACCAGCAGAGACGGAGCCACCAAAGTCTAAAACGGAAACGGCGGGAAAGAGGGTAATTGATTGATGAGGAAGATTTTAAGGATTTCATTTGCTTTAAGGAAGTTGTGGTTTCCAAGAAAAAGAAGGGTGGTAAGTGAATGCCAACAAATGATTGACTGAATTTGAGGCGATCGCATCCTTTGTTTTATGCACACATATATTTGTTGAAGAAGAATTGTTATTTTATATAAAATTCTGTAAAAGGTTATTGCTTTTTAACGCTTACATTATTTGTTCCTTTCTTGTCTTTTCTTTCATCATTTACAAAACTTTAAGGAAAACTGCCTGGTTTCGTTTTCAACAAGGTAATACTGTTATGTTAAATAGAAATGGTGGTATTAAAGGTTGGTCCGAAAGCTTAGGGATCCATACATCAATGTATTAACTGTAAGCAAAAATCCAGATAAAAAAAAACAGCTCATTGTAATTCGTGTTGGATATCCGCTTGGTTTTGTCTTTCTGTCCAGTTGCTCTCTCCATCTTGTTCCTTGATATTCTTTATTAGTGTGCACCCCGAATTTACTTATAAAATCCCTTGGCGTTTTTTCGGGCGAAATTTTGTCCTGTTCCGCTTTATTACTTCAAATAAGTAATTTTATTTTTCGCTGACCCGTAATGATTCCATTTGCTTTTCATTTGTCGTCGCTTTTCCTTTGCAATTTTTTGCTTTTCTGTTTTGTTTGGTGAATGTGTTGTTATTGGTATGCCAAGGCAATGAGAACCCAAAGACTCTGCTGCTCGTTTGCGTGTTTAAATTATATCCAAATTTGTTCGTGTCTTTGAATGTTGCAGTCAGTGAAAGTTGTACAAAGCCATGAGTTGTGACACGTGTGACTAAATCTTAGTTGTTGAACTAGGATTGTGAGTGTTTTTTGTGACATTTGGCGCTTTCCACGGTTAAACGAATCAATAAATCAAAATTTAGGGCTTATGATTGATTTAATGTTTTGGCAGTTAAATTTCTAGTATAGCTTTCCTATTTTTGGAGAAATTATCATTAATTTTGCTATAATTATCTACTTTTACCATCTCTTCCCTCTGTTGTCGCAATAATTTTCGGTTCGACGAATTCCGCTCTGCGACCCGTGAATAAACTCAACATTCTCTGTGCAATTGTTGACATTTGCGGTAGGAAAATAGGACACCTTCTCTTAGTGCTGAAAAAAGGAACTGCTAATGACAGTTTATTTTTTGGAAAGCTAATGAGTTATTTTTGTTTTTTGTATTACATTCCTGGAACTGTTGGTAAATGAGTAACGGAATAACCGCGTATGACGTTGTTCCCGAATAAGTCATAACCATAGAAAGTGAGTACAAGTTGAGGCCCTAAAATATTTTTTTTTTCAATCATTCGTTAATTAAATGAAACATTTGAATGGATTTGTTGAACAGAATGTTCCATCAATCGGAGTGTTCAGTATTATGTGGCCTGCTTTTTCCCGCTTATGTCCAGTGGGAGATATTCCTGAACTTTCATTTTAAAGTGAATATTAAACACCTAAATTGGCATGTTTCTTCGTTAACTACTATATTGTCTAAAAATCCGAAATTGACGTAGTTCCAAGTAACTGGTTTTCCTCACCTTCTTCGTCTCCTCCCACTTGTCTCCAGTCGGGACCATAAACGTAAAAATATTTGCAATAGACATTCGAGAGAGAAATGAACTAAGATTTTTATCTCTCAAGAATAATGAAATCTTGTGTAAACCTCGACTGTTTCTATTTGACCCGTTACCACCAAGAAGAAGCAATTTTCCTTTCGTCTGTTTGTTAATTTCTCCATTTAATTCTAGGAAGAGGAAGGGGAGCGGTAAAAATAAAATGTTCAACGCAAGGAATGCCCAAATGTGGCTTCGGTTGCTTAGCAACTCCACCAGAAGCACAAATTCATGTTTTTGTCATAACTTTCTATGCTTATATTAGCATTACTTTATTGCCAAATTTGCTTCAGGGCACAGCTACCTTTTTCATTTTTTAATTTATTGGTTTACTCTACATAAGAAAGTAGAAATTAACTGGTTTACTGTACAAAAGAAAAAAAAGTCTGACACATATTGTGGATTTTTTCGATCGGATTTTGCTGCTTGGTTTGTTTTTCTTTTTTATGCGCTTCCTCCATCTCGTTATCACGAAAAAAAATGGTATTTCTGTTTCCGTTACATCCTTCCTCTTCTCCGTATTCGTCGAATTCATCTTAATTTAATTTTGCTTTGATTGTAATTAAGGCATTTTCTATCCCCAACTCCCTTCGTTGGATTATATGGGCAATAACTCAGTTTGCCTTCTAATGGGCATACCATCGTCCGCCACCATATCCGACTTTTCGGATGTTTCGCTTAATGGTGATTTTGGCATCGTTTGGTCGCTGTCCTCTTTCTTCTCAGAGTCTGTGCTTGTTGACACGGAGTCCCCTTCGCCCGTGCTTTGCTGTTTGTCCATTTCCCTCTTCCGTTCCTTTTTCATTTTGGCCCTTCAGTTAAATGTTCGTTTGTCTACTAGTTCTAATGGTGAAATTACCTCTGATTTTGAAACCAAACTTGGACGACTCGTACACTCAATCCCGTTTCACGTGCCAACTGCTCTCTGACCTTGATTGGTGTGTTTACTGCTTTACCTTTTCAGTGAATTTTTTTTTTTGTTACTTTTCTGCTCGGTTTTGGGCCTTTCTCGAATGCTATTTTAAACGCCTTTCTCTGTGGGGCGTTCAGAATCGTTCGCGGTCTCTTTGGTATTTTCTTCGATCGGTCGCCGTTGTGGTGGTGAAAAATTGGGCGTTGCAGTGAAGAGAAGTCCAAGTCGGGGAAAGGCGAAATGTGATGAAAATGGATTGCATCTGTCATGTGTGAAAAAGCGGCTCATCCATTTTGCTAATTCTTTTTTCATTCTCATTTTTCTTCTTCAGATGCTTGTTCTTCCCTCAAATTGCCCCGGTCTTGGACGTGCCCTTTCTTTTCTGCATCACTTTGGTCGTCGTTTTCTCATCCCATCCAATACCCAACGCGAACACGTGGCCTGCCTCAAGACGGACAAATTTCTTCAACTTCAATGCCGGTTCTGTTTTTTTACACGCCGTAATGGTCGATGGATGGTCGATTGTACCAAATATGGGAAGCACAGGCAATTCCAAAAGCAATGGAATCGCGAATTCACCGTCCCATTACCACTTTAGGACTATTTTATGCGACTTCAATGCCGATCTCTATTGGTGATTTGTGGAGGGCGTTTGCAAAATTGTTTTAGATTTGATAATTTGTGGATAAAATATTTACTTTTAAACGGTTGGCTTTTTTTTAAATTTCATTTCCTACCTTGTTGTGCTGATGATGCCTCTTGCCGTATTGTGTTTGTCCTCGGCATTGTCCCCACTTCTCCGATACAATTCGTCCCATTCACAATGTCCCCCTGTCTCAATTGCCGTTGCAGTTGCATTAAGTGTAGATCGCGTTGGCAGATGAGCTCTCCTGCCATGTTGGTGTATTGGTCCCCTTTTGTGAAGGCACTTCCGCAACACGAGCATTTGAAGCAGTGCGTGTGGAAGATGTAAGAGGGGCCACTGCGGAAGACGAGCTCGGCGGGTCCGATTGGAAGGGCACAACGTGAACAGTGGGGTTGGCATGACGAAGTGCCGAAGGATCTGTCGGGGAGGAGAGAAAAAAAAACGTTTGTAGGGCCATTTGGCTATATAAATCATTCATTTCGGTGGACGTGCAAATGCCATTCGATTTGAGCAAACATTGCAAATAAATTGGCCTTTCCTCCCTCGTTTCTTCCGTTTTATTACCACCGCATTTATTTGTTTGTAAAAAATTTCCATTTTCCCTTAGATGCTCCAGGCAATAAAAAGTAATTTTCCCCTCTGTGCATTATGAGGGAAATCCTTCATTGGTCAGCGAAAGTTAACGGACGGATTGAGACATCATTTGACATTAATTAATTGCGGAGGGAAGAGAGGGGGGGGGGGAGGAGGTGGAGAAGGGCACATCATTGGCAAAATACAAAATCACGGAGATTAAGACACACTTATAAAAAAAGAAATTTGGTAAGTTTAAATAAAATTTAAAGGGTCAGCGTTTAATGAGTTTTATTTGGCATTTTTGGGCCCATTGTGCCGCCCTCCACGGGACGACCATTCATTCATTCAATGGTAAGGAAACGAAAAGTGGAGATAAGCACGAATATTTGAAGGGGGTGAGGAAAATTCATTTATATGTACACTAAGAAAAGTTACCCTTTCCGCCCTCCCATTCTCTTTGGCTTCCCCGCGGCAATTGTTTACGAATTTATTAGTCCATTATATCAGCTTCGTATCAGCACCAAAAAATCCCGAACCAAAAATAGAATGAAGCTGATATGGTCAACGAAGTAAGAGATGGTCAAAATCATGGCGGAAAAAAGTCTTTGAACATAACCAAGAACTCATATTTTGTTGGTCCAAAAAATCTGAGAAAATTCCTATAAACATAACTTTTGATGCTGATCAAAAAATTTATTGACTTCTAAGTGACCTGATCACTCCTTCATGGTGATCTGAAATCCCGGAAATAGCTTGAAATCTGGGAAAATTTCGGATAAAAATTCCTAGGGGGTTGCAAAAAAATTTCCGAAAAAGTGATCAGGTTAATAGGGTAGCCCGCAAAATTCTCTACCGAATGCTTTTGGGATGTGCGGCTACGACTTCCCTCTCCAAGTTACACTGGGTCGAATTTTGATCATTACAAAAAAGCACCGTTTTCTACAGTAATTCTTAAGAAAATGATGTGTTCGAGTTGTTATAGTTATCTTTTTTGATCAGCATGGTTTTTGGTTATGTTCTAAGACTTTTTTCCGCCATGATTTTGATTTCTCACTTCGTTGACCATATCAGCTTCATTCTATTTTTGGTTCGTTTACGGAATTAATATTAATATTTTACAAAAAGCTCATTTTATAAAAAAAAAAAAATTGTAAAATGAAGCTTAAATTTCAAGAGTTAGTTTTCTGAAAGCCTAACCCCCTAGTTTACAGAAAACCGAACCCAAATTTTTTTCTGAAAACCTAACCCTAGTTTTTCCCTTAGTTTTTTCGAAAGAAGAAATAGAGAAATCTCAAACAACTAGGGCAGGGGTCCCATATGGGTGCTAGGTCATTTCCTAAAAACCGCCACCATGGGCGTTTCCTAAATTCCGCCATTTTACAGGTTTTTCGACAAAAACTCTTCATAACTTTCTTCAAACTTTCTTAAATCTCTATCAAACTTTTTAAATTTGGTAGCTAATAGAGCTAGCCAATAGCTATCGGACCATGCCAAGATTATGCAATTTGGTCGCGTTTGAAGAAAGTTATGAAGAGTTTTTGTCGAAAAACCTGTAAAATGACGGAATTTAGGAAACGCCCATGGTGGCGGTTTTTAGGAAACGACTCAGCACCTCCCATATGTACTTTGTTTCAAAGTACGTACTTTTTTTTCGGCTTTCATTCTTTGAAAATTGAAAGCGTACTTTTTTCCAAAGATGTACTTTGAAAACGGCTTTTTGCCCAAAAATGTTCATTTAAAAGCCAAAATCCATTTGCAGATCCGACCTAAATTTTCAAAAATTTCCCCGGCGGGCGCCTATCGACACCGCCTCCCTCCGCACCCCCCCCCCCCCCCTCCGCTTGGTGAAAAATTCAAAAAAATAAACGAATTTTAGTGCAAATGATACATTTTTGAAGTGTACTTTGAATTTACAAATTTTCCCCTTTGTGTATGTACTTTGAAATCGCCTTGTATGTACTTTGAATTAGAGCTCAGGAGATGGGAGCCCTAAACTAGGGTGGTAGGTTTTCAAAAAAGAAAACTAGGGTGATTTTCAGAAAAAAATTTGGGTTTAGTTTTTTCTGTGAACTAGAGGGTTAGGCTTTCAGAAAACTAACTCTTGAAATTTTAGACTTCATTTTTATCTTTATTAATTTTTTGTGATTTTCACTGCTCAAATGAACCACGGACCAAATAATCGGCCACCGGCGGGGCACCCCCCCCCCCCCCCCCCCCCCCCCCCCCGATTGGAAAAATATAAATTTTTTGATTTTTAAATTATAAATTAGGGACTTTTTTGGTCTAATGCACTTTTATGTGAATCAGTCGCCTCCCCACGAAATGTCGACTCCACGAAATGTCGACTAAGCCAGAAATCCACGAAATGTCGACTAAGCTAAAAATCCACGAAATGTCGACTCAGTCAAAATTCCACGAAATGTCGACTCGACTTTTTGTCGACTCACCCAAAACTTATGTTCAAAAAGTCACTCCCATTTTTTTCGAACGCAATTAGACATCTATTTCGAACATCGAACCTTGCGGGGATTAAATTAATCGAAAGTATTCGGTTTTTGGCCGAGTCGACATTTTATGGAGTCGACATTTCGTGGAGTCGACATTTCGTGGATTTTTGGCTGAGTCGACATTTCGTGGATTTTTGGCTTAGTCGACATTTCGTGGAATCGACATTTCGTGGGTGCGCCGAATCAGTCCGTTCATCCTCGGTTTCTTGGAATATATATATTTTCAGTTAATGCCTCCTATCTTCTTGGTATCATTCGAAAGCTTTAAGTCTATACTTTGTATTTTTTTGAAACAATTTTTTTGCATTTTTCTTTTATTAATATATTGTTGAGACTCTAAACTTTCGAATGATGGCAAGAATGCAGAGGGCTTGGTTAATCAAAAAGAAAATTATAGTCAAAAAATCAAACATTTTTTGCAAAAGAATACAATATAGAAATTTACTCTGAAAAAATTCTAAATTTTTAGGGAAAATCTCAGCGGAGTTTCGGGCGGCCGCAGTGATGCTACAACGAAAACCCAAAATAGTGGCGCCGATCTTAAAAAATGGCAAAATATAAAAAAGGTGGCATAAAATTTTTTGCCTTAGACTTCTTCAAAAAGCATAAAATTTTGTTAAATATTGTATTTTTTCACTTCGTTTAACGTGTTGAAGCAAATCAGAGTCGGAAAGGAAAAATCATAAGCACCGGAATAATCAAAAACAGAGTTGCTCACCTGGCGTTTTAAGAAAGGAGCCAGCACGAAACACTTAAATTGGCTGGTCCGCTCCCCTCTTTCATTCTCTAATGTCTCCCGGTTCTTCCACTGATCTGTGCTTTTTTCCGCCCCCTCCCCCTCAATTTGTTCCGTTTTCCTTTTTCCCCAATGGCATTTGTTTTGCCTCACTTTGAATGGTCCTCGCGACAATACACACGGCCCTCCCTTACGAAACAGCTCTCCCTCATGTCCAATTGCCGTTTGCATTGGTAACATCTTAGGCAATTTTCATGCCAAAATTCGTTCTCGGCTTCCGCTGTGCTGCCAAAATTTGCAAAATGTCGAGGGCGATGCACACAAAGCAAATGCCTTTTGGTATTTCAGTAAAGGCGACAATTACCATTTGCCACTTTTCTACCTATTCTGAATTGGCATTTCACAGCCCCGACAGATTCGCAGCGAATTGCCATTGGGAATGTGTGGCACTTGTGCATCCGTTTTCTGCTGCTTCATTTCGCTGAGTATTCGCTCTTGGGAAAGAAGGCCTTATGTCGCGTTTGCCCTTTTCCGTCAAATAAAACTATCCCTACAGTTTCCCTTAACCTACCAAAATTTTGTTGGTCAAAAATATTGGGCAAATTCGTTGGTGCCAAAAAATGTGGGCCAATTTGTGACAAATAATTAGCCCTAAATTCGTCACTAGCCAAGGGCACATTTCCTTCAGAGGTCGGCGGTTTGACAAGATTAAATAGACAATCTTGTTGGGAGATGCTGGGTTTTGACGTGCCAAAATGGTTGGCCAAGAGTTCGGAGTTGACAAAATGGCCAAAACTGTCGTTGAAAAGGGCCAAGGGCGGGCAATGCCGTTGCTTCAGCTGCATATCACAAGGGTCTAACGGAAAGAGTAATTTTGGCTGATCAGCCTCATTCCCACCGTAATTCATTTGTTTGGTTGTTTAAGGGCAAATTTAATGAATCGGAAGGGAAGACGTGCTATTTGACGGATGAAAAGAAGAAGCACCGACGCACGGCTAATAAAGCCGCGGGAAAGCAATGCCGAGACAAAGCTTAGCCTTCCTCCCTCCCCCATTCAGAGGCTCCGCTCCGCATACGGTAGCCGTCCGTGCCAATGGCCAACACTCGAAAGGGCAGAAGGACACTTCTCGATGGGGATAAGAAGGGAAAGAGGAGGCGGGAGGGAGAGGGAAGGGAGGGATGGCGCAACGGACATCCTCCCTACACCTCTCCCCCCCTCCATTTGTGTGGCACTGTCCCTCCCCCCCTCCCCCTTCCGTCTCTCCCTTTCATTATTTGTGTCTGTCTAATCTGTCCGTTTCTTCACAATGTCCGTCTTGGGTTAACGGAAGTGGCAAAAGGCAAAGCATGCCTTTTGCAGCAGGACGGGATTAATCTTGCACTTGCATTTCGTTCATTGTCCAATACAAAAGCAATTCAATAATAATGACATTTTTGAGGGAAAGTGAAAGAAAAGTGAGCGAAGGAAGAGAAAAAGAGACAAACAAAAATTAGGGGAAAGTCGAAATGAATCCGAGTGAATTTGGCAGGCCAATCGGAAATTCATTCATTCATCCGTCACATTGGACGACACCCATCCGCCGTTGGCTTTTGAAAATGTTCCATCCTTTTTTCCCGCCATTTCAATTACCATTTTCTCCCCTCATTTTGATTCTCTTCTGTTACTGTGCTCTGGTAATATTTCGTATGATTTGATTACGGTGCTGTGAATACAAATGCAATGCTTTAAGTCGTAAAAAATCCCTCAGCCGACAAAAGGTGAAAAAGACGTAACAATTGACGACGAGCAAAAGGGCAACAAGCAGAAAAGTGACCAAGGAGAAGGTCAGAGTGTCCTTTGCTTAACATGGAATTGGGAAATTGACGCAATATCTTTGTGTTCCAAAAATTATGAATGATACCAATTTTGGAAAGAATTTGATTTTGTGAAGCAGTTAATGTCTCATAATTTTCACTAAAAGTCAATTAAACGGAAGCTTTAAAAGTTCACATTCCTAAGCGGCAACCTCGAAATCCCCCCGAATTCATCTTTTTCCCTCCAAAATTCGAGAAAATTAATAATAAATAAAAAAAATTCTTAAAAATATGCCCTAACCACTCTCTCTTTTCCTATCTCTCTCTATTTGTTCCTCTCCTTCTCTAGTCCCAATACTCTTTTCTTTATCTTATCAGTCTCTCCTCCTCTCTTTCACTTGTACCATCACTATTTCTCTTTTATTCTTCCCCATCACTCTCTTCTCCCCTTCCCTCTCTCTCGCCCACCTTCAATTCGTCGGTATTTCCATCGGATCAGCCACCGAAGTGCCGAATGGCCCTGAAACGCCCAGCAAAAGGATGAGCAGCAGAACGAGCACACAACACGCATTCCACTGCCTTTAATTATTGCCATTTTCTTCCATTTTCCCTCCCCGCAAAAAAGTGCCATTTCCTTTTTGGTATCAATCAATTGCAATTTTTTATGGAATTTTTTTAATTTTGAAAAATGACTTTGGTAAAAAAAACTAAAAAAAATTAGTGGACTGATAAATTGCTTTAGAAATGCCTTTTCACCTTCAACGCGATAAACGGCCACAAAAAGCGATGCCGTCGCTGTCCTTGGGAGAGAAGCGCGGGGATGGCCAAGGAAATGCCGATAAATGACCAGCTCAGCTGCAAACAGCACACCGCGTCCACGTAGCCAATCTGTGCCACAAAATAAGCGCACTCCGCGGCCAACTTGGCCAAGTCGGCAACCACCGCCACCCGCGCCGCCTGCACAATGTGAAGACGCCGACCGCAGCAGGCGCGCCATTCCTCGCCCAGAAAGTGCTGCTGCTCCGAGGAGGCCGTCATCGGTCGGCGATGGATGGGGCGAGTCCATTGGCTCCTCCCAATGGCCCCTCTTTCGCTGTTCGTCTCCCGCCCCCCCCCCCCCCCCCCCAATGCCGTCATTTTGTCAGTCAATCAGTCATCGGAAAGCTTTTCTTGACGCTGTGTTTGTCTTGAGCAGAGACTCCTCCGTCCCATGAACAGAGAGAAGAAAGAGACGCACTCTCCCCCCCCCCCCCCCCTCCCCTTCCGTCGGTGTCATCCCTTACCCTTCTCATCCCAAACCCATTCCCCTTCTTATGCCCTTCGCCTGTGCAAGGTTTCATGTCTAATTGACAAATGACACATTACCCAACGATAAATGAGCCCCCCCCCTCCCCGCATTTATCCACCATCGAAAATTACATTTTTTGCCTGATAATTCACAACAAATAATAAAAGCAAAAGGATGTTGTTTCATACTCATGCCATAAAAAGACAAAAAATGTATTAAAAAAAATTATATTTTGTACAGAAATTGAAAAAAAAAAATTGAACCCAAATGGATTAGGTAATAAGAAAGTGGTCATTATAGTAATTGTTCATCATTCTCAGTATTGTCTGTGCTGCTGTTGTTGTTGCTGCTGCTGGTTGTTGTTGTTGGCCATCGTCCTCTGCTGCTGTGCCATCATAAATTGTTGCTGCTGTTGTGCGTTCATCATGCCCATTTGTTGTTGTTGGTTTTGTGGGTGCATTTGTTGCACTGAAAAATCCCTTTTATTCAATTGGAATTTTTCTCCCTCCTTTCACAAATAACCATTTTGCTGGTGCTGCTGCTGTTGTATCATTTGTTGTTGTTGAGCAAATCCGCCCATTTGTGACGACTGTTGACGCATTTGCAGCGATTGGCCACTGCCCATGGCAGGATGGACCATCCCTGAACAGCGAAACGAACGTAAGCCAAATGGTGGGTGGTTGCAACTTGCAGTCCCTGCTATTTCCGTGGCCAACCCCTCAACCTTTGACGCTTCCAACTCGAAGATTAACACCGATTCGGGGTTTAAAATAATAAATATACAAAAAAAGGCAGAAGAATTAGTAATACGCCTAATCTTGCAAAGCAATCATTAATTTTTACTTCAAATAAATTAAATAAAGTAGATAACTTATTATAAATAAAGAGAAAAAGAGAAATTTGGAAAAGTTGGCTTGGTTGGAGATAAAATCTTTCTCCCAACTTTGTTCTATCTTTCCCAAACTAAAGACTAAAAAATTCGAACCCCGAATGATTTGGCAAACCCCAACCCCGGCCTTGCATTTCCCAACTCGTTACGTTGTGGTCGCAATCTATGCGATAAACAACCGAATGATTGACCTTGCTGCTGCTGAGACTGACTCTGATGCATGAATTGGGGTGGCAGCATGGCGCCGCCCCCTTGACTCGGAGTAATGTGAGTTTGTCCCTGCCCCTGTTGATGTTGTGCCATTCTCATCTGCTGCTGTTGTGTTCCGTTAGTGCCCATCTGATGGCCACCCATTTGCATTTGCTGATGAATCTAAAAGGAACTAAATCCAATACCAAACAATTGCGTTTTTATTGCATTTTATGAATCCAATCATCCTTGGTTTCATGAACCATAACTTTCTTCTTGATTAATCAATTCCTACATTCTTGGTATCATTCGAAAGCTTCAAGTCTCAAGAATGTATTAGTACATGAAAATACCAAAAATTTGGGTAAAAATAGATATGGAGTAAATTAAGTTGTTTTTTAATAGTAGTTTGGTAGGTTTTGTAAATAATCTAAATTGGTTGTTTCCCACTTGTTGTTGCTGCTGGTACATTTGCTGTTGTTGGTGCTGTTGTTGCGATTGATACCCGCTCATTTGCTGTGCCGTCGCCGTTCCCATTCCGCTGCCATTGAATTGCTGCGTTTGTTGCATTTGCGTCGTCGCATTGCCCCGAAAGTCGGGCGGTGGAGGGGGCGCGAGTGCGCCCTGCGAGTTGAACATTTGCTGTTCCATCGTTTGTTGCTGCGACATTCCGCCCGATCCTCCGCCCATTTGCTGTGCGACTGCTTTCATCGCGCCGCCACTGCCCATCGGATGCGGCGCCTGTCGCAATTTCTTTGCGGCCGGTGGTTCCATCGTTGGGGGATTGTGCGTATGCGCGGGCACCGTGGGGGGCACCGCGACGGGAAGGGTCGGTGCCTACAGATAGGTGAAGCGTAATTAGCAAGACACGCGAACAGTCGGCACCTGCTGCTTGGAACCACTGTTCTTATCGTCAGGTTCGTCTTTGAGAAACTCGCGCTTGGGGTAAGGAATGTCGCAACCGGAGAACACGTCGCTTGTTGGCGCAGGATTGTCCTAAATGGAAAATCCAAAATGTGTAAATTGGCATTTAAAACCCAACTAAGCGCAGAAGGAAATGAATGTCTAAGAAATTGAGTATTTTACTAGATTTTTGAAAAGTTTCTCATAGTAACTCTTTACTAGGGGCTAGATTTTCAGAAAACTAGCTTCGAATTAGGAATATTTTCATTTATTGCCCAAATGATAAGGAATTTTTAGAAAATTGGCAAAACTTTGAAATATTTGTGCTCTTTGGCCTCGGCAGCGGTGATCCTTCTCAAAGGGTCCATAGTGAGTAGACGTTCCAACAAAGAAAAGGCCTGTTCCCCGGGACGGTGTTTGTCCATGTGACGACGCAGTGACGATTCTTTGAATCTATAAGAAAAATAGAATCGCTCAAAAAATCAGTCATTGCAAAACGGAGAATTAAGAAATTACAGACCTATTTTAAATAATTAATTATTGCACCTGTTCAGCTGTTTTCCAAAATCATCTCTCAATTTATCATAGCCCGGCATTTTGTGCATGTCCGGCCAAACTTCACTTCTCGGGTAACCCATCACCAGAAAAATCCTCTCCAATTGGGCCATGTGATAGGGCGTCTGCGATTTGATATCCTCCTAAATTCGTTCAGCTGAAGAAGCCACCAAAAAATGACTCGGAATACCTCAGTACAAACGAAAATCGGCTCGGAGGTTAAAAGTTCAGCGAAAATGCAGCCAATTGCCCAAATATCGATAGCCTATGAGAAAGAAATTAATTAATCAAGAAAGGACGAATTAAAGAATTAATTAATCAATATCGAATACGGTTGTGTAATGTTTAGAACAAAGCAACAGTTCGGGCGCACGATACCAAAAGGTGACAACGACCGGATCGAGTTCAGAAAGAGGCTAAGAAGCACAAATAAAAGTAAATTACGTTGTTAAGAGTTCGTTACTGCCGTAAACATTTTGGAAAAGCCAGAGAATATTCATTGCTATGTGACTGTGAAGCACGACATTTGCCATACATACCTTTAATGGATTGTGAAAAACTCTGGCAAACCTAAAAATCGAATGAAAATATTTTTCGATTGTGCCAGGCAATGCCTGCCCACCCCATATCCGCTATTTTAACCCTTCCGCGTTCGATGCCCGTCCCCTCGCCCATCACAAGAATATTAGCGGGCTAAATTTGTAAGACAATTTCGACTTGGGCACAAATTATAAGCACTTTAAGGTCACGATGCATTATCCAATTGTTGTGCAAATAATGAATTCCGTCAAGAATTTGGTAGAGCAAACTTTTGACCATTCCCTTAGGCACCTGAAAAAAGATTCATCCTAATTTAATATTCAAAAGAAAAGAAAAAAAACAAGGAAAGGCCAAGGAAAAGTGAAAATTAGGGAATAATGTTAAAGCAGAAATCATTACCATCACGGGCTGTCGTCTTTGTTTTGCAGATCGATGATATTTGATAATATGCCAAAGATCATGTTCAGCATAGTCAAAAAGTAACCAAACTCTTTTTTCGGTGGTTAGAAAAACACGCAGCAATTTGATGAGATTTGGGTGGCTTAATAACAAAAAATGAGTAAGTCGAACCCCGACAAAAAATGGCTGAAACTTTAATTCTCTCAGAAGAGCTACTTCACGGCAAGCAGACATCGAAAACCCCTGACCTAAACTTTAGCAAATTTGACTTTATTTTTAAATTGGAAAAATTTTGAGATATTTCTTTTTATCTGAATGAATACAAATGGGGTTTGATTTCCTGTGCACACAAAGTAATTAAATGAATTGTAACCAATTTTTTTGTGCCAAAATTCGGGAAAACCAAAAGTTAGGACCGAAGACAGTGACACTCGAAACTGTAAGTTAGTTTACGCATAATTTCCCACATTTTATTAGGCAACTTCTTAAGCAACCACCTTCAATTAATTTCAATGCATATGCCTTATTTTCCATACTCGACGAAGGGTTCCGTAAAAGTGCTTTATATACGTGCCCTGAAAGAAAAATTAGCTAGAAAAACGGCTCTTGCTGACCATATGTTCCACGACCAACCTAAAAAAGGAAGAATTGTACAAATACCATTGAATTTAAGTATTGTACTTTATTTCCTTCATAAGTGTATATGTCTTCCACTTTTTCTCGGATTTTGGAAAGCTCTTCCCGGAAATTCGTATCAATCATCACCTGCAGAGAAGGAAATAAATTTAAAACTTGAAAAGTTATACAGCATAGGCAAGCCGCACGCAGTCTGGGTCAGTGTAGCTTTTAGTTAGTGTGACCAGTTCAGTGTGAAGCAAAAATGGACTATCAGTGTCAGATGGAATTTTTAGAAAAATCCAAGAATACCGACAAATGATTATTCATATCGTATTATACATCATTCGACTCCTGGGTCTGAAGCAACGAATCGAACGAATTATTTTGCGGAAACAAATATTCTACAAGTTTTTGAAAAAAATTTTGAGAAAACATAGGCGAAGAGGGGGCCGGCGGTGCCGATAGGCGCCGCCGGGAAAATTTATCTCAAAATTTGGGTCATTTTTTGTTAAGATTTACCAAATCAATTGGCTATTTTTAAATAAATTGCAAATTTTTTATTTTATAGAAAATTTCAAGGTTTACAAAAAACAATTTAGGTATTTTTCATTGGTAATTTTTTCAAACTTAACAAAAGTTGATTATTAGGGCAGCTTTTTTCGTATTTATTACTTTTTCCCTCACTACGCAAACTAAATTTACTATTACCTATTTCTCTTTCTAATTTTAAAACTTTTTTAGCTAGTTAAAAACAAATACACCTCATATGGATGAACCGGAAAAACCACTTGAAATTATTTCCCTTTGTCCCAGCTGTTACAAAAATGGAGTTACAAAAATGGTTGTCATCAATATTCCCTTTTATCACCGGGTTATTGTTATGTCGTTCAGCTGCAGTCGTAAAAATTATTAATTAACAGCAAATATAAACCCCTTTTTTAGAATGTGGGCATCATAACAGCAATATTCAATCAGGGGAACAGGCACAAGTATAATTTGCTAAGCTGTAACCAAGGTTCGCAGATACATTGAATCAGAACCATTATTCTCCTTTATATACCTTTTGTTCAAAAGACTATTTGGGGAAACAATATTTTTTTTTCCTTCACCTGCGAACCTTGCTTTTATACTATTTATAAGTTTGAATATATTAAGGAGTTTGGGACAGAAATTGTTTTGAAAATACAAAAGCCACAGGACCTTAACAGAACAGTTGTACGTTCAGAATATGGAACCATTGAAATTCCTGAGATTGAATTGACCATCCCATCTAAATCAACTTCTGGAGGTTTTGTGATAGATATTCCATAATTTTGGTTTGCAGTAAAAAAGGTCCTTTAGATTTAACAACGGTTGAAGGAGTCGTACAGTCGGTGGTTGAGGACTTACAGCATTTACAGACCGAAAGAAAGAAGGCAGACCCCGAACTGGCAGGAAAAATTGAGCACTTTATTAAACGATTATCCAATCTTCTCTCTCTGCAGTCAAATTGGACTATGGTAAATAGGAATTGGCTGGCAAAACAACTGGAGAAAATTCTTTTAAGAAACTTCGCGACCCCTCTGGGAATTGTTTTATCCAAAATCCCGACCCTTTCCATGTCGACCCTCGCTGCATCATAAGTCACTACTACCGTCGGCTGGAAGAAGACAAAATGTTGGGCCTCATTGATGACGATGCATTTGAAACCCAAAAAGCACAAATTACACACGATGAAATTGCTGACCGCGAGTGGAATTCATACGAGGATGTAAAGAGTGAGGTCCTTCACTTCCCTTCACAATGCTCGGCTTGTGGAGCTTCTTGTGACACGAGGATGAAATCAACGGGTGCCTTTTGTTTATTTTTATTTTTTATTTGCCTCCATTGGAAAAGCACTAAAGGAATATGATTCTTTAATGTCGCCTATGAAGGCAAAAAGCGAAATGTTACGTGTAAAGGCATTGGTAGTTTATAAAACAGTACCGCTAATGTCTGATACCGTCCCAACAATAGGAAGAAAATCAGTACAATTAGTTAATGGCGAAATAAATGTATTTTCCAGACATTCCTTACTTTCAAACTGTGATAATAATGTCAACGGATTGCGATTTCTGTGGGTTTAAGTCAAACGAAGTCAAAAATGGTGGTGCAACTCAGGAAAACGGATGCAAATTGACATTGCGCATTGAAGAGGTGGCATTTGTTTCTGCTCCAATTTAACTTCACTATTTAAGGGTGATGACCTTACCAGAGATTTGCTTAAATCGGACACATGTCAAATAATAATTCCCGAATTGGACATTGAGATGGGCCAAGGCGTAATGGCAAGCAGATTCACAACAGTTGAAGGTCTTCTGATTGCGATAAAAGAACAGCTGGAGAGACAAGCGCCTTTTTTCCTTGGAGATAGCGCAACGGAGGAAAAAAGGGAGAAGTTCAGACAGCTGTTGGACAGATTGAGAGATGTGATCCAACTTAAGGAGCGACTTACACTCGTTTTGGATGACCCAGCGGGAAACAGTTATCTCCAGGCTTGTTTTTCTGTTCGTTTTTCCTTCCCTCGTTGCTATTTTTGCAGAGTCTAACTGCCCACTTGGAAGATGAACGCCTTCGCAAAGAGTTTTACACCAGGACATATGAACAGAATGATGAATTGGGGTTGAATGATATGAAAGTGGACAACTATGGCGAAATGGAAACACTTAATGAAGTGGATGAAAGATAACATTTTTTTTTTTTCGTTGTTCAGACAATAAATGATTTATGCTTATTTTTTCCTGTTTCCCAAAAAAGTATGCTTAATTCATTATTACTTTCGGAAAAATGAATGTATTAATTTATTTGAGATTAATTATTCTTTCTTTTTGCCGTCAATGCTAACATTTTGGTAATCTACTTCTAATTTTAAGGTCTTAATTTTTTGGTAAATTTTAGTCCCACTTGTGGAACAATTTTGACTCTCTCAGATGGAAAGGACTATTGTAAGCAGTTCAGTTGTGCCTCCTGTTCATATACACTGCCAATTTCTAAGAAGGTAAATGGATTTTTCATTTATTCCTTTGGTGTTCTTTTAGTTGACGAGCAGAATATACACCAAAAAGAAGGAAGATGAGAAAATAATCGGAGGCACCGAAATGTGGGAGAATGCCGAAGTTACAAATGGTCTGTTATGGGTAAAAACGAAAGAAATGTTTGTATTCAGAGCGATGTCCCAATTGTTCACATGATAAAGCCTACTTCCAGCAGATACAGACGAGGAGTGCCGACGAACCGATGACTATTTTTTATCGGTGTGCCAATTGTGGACATCGATGGAAGGAGTGACTCCCGAAACTATATCTTTGTTGAGATTCTACATCGCTTCACTCAAACTATGAAAATTTACTTTTTTCATCGTAATTATAATTAATCAGAAATTAAATAAATTGTGGGCGCTTTTCTAAAAGTGAGAGTAGGGGGGGCCCTTTTGATTTTCTGAGTTGCAAATAAACATTCATATTTATGACCATTGATCAGCGACCTCAATAGCCTTTGAAATACATTTTAGGTCTCAAAACCAACAAAAAAAAAAAAAAATTATAAAAATCAACAGGGTTTCTCTTGGTGATTTTCAGGGTCGCTGACCAACTAATCTACTATCCATTTTGTCTAATTCCTTACCCTGGAAATATGGTAATATTTAAGATGATTTGTCCTTTTCAAAGAGTTCTATGTCATAAATAACGTGCCTTAAGGGGCTTTCGGGGTCGCAGATCACGAATATGATTAAGGCGCTTATCCCTGCCAAACCATAACAGATGGATGAACTGAATTTTATTTTATGGGCAGGCTCGATAGTGAAGGTTTTTTCATCCGAAAAGTTCCATTCACGAAATGCGAGGCATCGTCGAAATTTTTCACAAGCGTTTGCGTCTGTATCAAACCAAAGAGAGGTCACTTTGAAAACGCATGATTGTTCTTGATGCCTATTTAATCCTCTATCCTTTTGTTTTTGTTTCAGCTCATTTTTTTGTGAATAAAGTATGGTGCAAAATGTGCGGCGCAAGACTTTTATGTCACCCTGCATGTTAACCCCGGATCGGGCCAGTTTAGTCAGACTTTTAACGTCCTAACTTTTTTCTTAGCTAACCGAATTAAGCGGACTTAATGTCACCGAAAGCTCATTACAACTTATTAGTCCGCGAAAAACTAATAAAAAAAAAACCACCAGCTTAAACATAAAAAATGCCCTAAGTCGGGGTTGAGAGTCGGGGAAGCTAAAATTGTCATGGGCGGGGTCGCAACCCTACACAGAAATTTGGGCTTTAATGCACTTAATTAGTCCAGTCGCATTTTATGAGTCTAATCATTCTGACCAACCACTTTCTTCTTGATTAAATACCTACATTAATGGTACCATTCGAAAGCTTAAAGCCTATAGAATCTTAAACAATCAATTTAGAATATTTAGAGAACCGACAGAATAAAATAAAAAAAGTAAAAAAAAAACCTAATTGCCGGTAGGCACTGATCGATTAAGAAGAAATTTTGGTCCAAGAAACGGAGGATGAATTTAGGATTGATGCAATAGCCAATATTACTTTTCTACTAGGGATGCCGCCGCCGATGTTTTTTGGGCCGAAATTCCGATTTTTTATGAGAAAAATCTGAATTAATTGGAAAAATCATCAAAGCGAATGTCTGGCGGAATATCTAAGAATTCAATTTATTTAAAATTTTTCAAAGTTTGTCTCAAAAAATCAATCATTTTGGTAAACTGCTATTAAAATACACCCAAATTCTAAAAATTTTCCCAGGCATCTGCTCCCCGCTCCCTTGAATCTTTAAAAAAGCCGTAAAAGATTTCTTGATTATAATTAATTGCTTTAAGCATTAAAATTATAGTTACGATGTATTAATTCAAGAAAAGCAGTAAAATAGGGGGTCTTATAATGGAAGGGGGTCTTCTAACAGAGGAAATACGGTATTTGGGAACCTTGTTTTTATTGCCTTTTACACTTGTTTATTTTGTTAAAAAAATTTTTCCGAGTTCCAATGTTTTTGGGACCGGAATTCCTCTTTTCGAGAAAAAATTTTGCCGTCGGAATTCCGCTTTCCGTAAAATTTTTGGGCATCGGAATTCCGATTTTTGAAATCAGAGATCGGCAGCTTCCTATTTTCTTCTATGCATTCATCACTTCGAAATACATAGTAGTAAATTTGATTGTGTGTCTCTTCCTGCTAGTTCTCTCTGTTTCTTTGGCTATCCTATCCTCCTTTTTTCGTCTCTTCTCTTTCTCTTCGTCTTCTTTCTTTTGCTGCTTCATTTTTTCTTTCTCCGCCTTTTCATTTCTAACTCGTCACAATTTCGTCAGCTTTAGCTAGTTAACCAATGGGAGTAAAACATGTTGGTTTTTTCAGCGATTTCATTTTCATATATCGTGCAAAATAAAGCAAGCCCCCATTCGCTTCTTGTCAAATATTGGAAAGCTTCGTAATACTTAAGGGATATAACAACCAGGCCAAATCCATTCAAACACTTCATAAAATTTAAATACATATGTATTTGCATGCATTTGCTTGTTAATTCTTAGATCAATTCATTTTCACTTTTATTAATTCACTCTAGGTCATGAAATATTTCACAATTATTTTCTTTTTTGCGGCCTTGCTCGTAATTTCTTGGTCAAAAGAAGATGACAGCGTGAAGGAAAACAAGTATGGCACAATCATTGGCATTGACCTTGGCACCACCTACTCGTGTGTTGGCGTCTACAAAAATGGCAGAGTGGAGATAATCGCTAATGATCAGGGGAACCGTATTACGCCTTCTTATGTTGCATTCACACCAGACACGGGAGAGCGTCTGATTGGGGATGCTGCAAAAAACCAGTTGACTCTTAATCCGGAAAACACTATTTTCGATGCCAAGCGACTCATTGGACGGGAATTCACCGACAAAACTGTTCAGGACGATATGAAGCTCTGGCCATTTAAGGTTTTGTCTAAAAAATTAAGACTTAAATATTTAATCGTTTTTTAAGATTTACAACAAGGCAAACAAGCCGCACGTCGAAGTAAATGTCGGCAGTGAGGTTAAACAATTTGCGGCTGAAGAGATTTCCGCTATGGTCTTGACGAAGATGAAGGAAATCGCGGAGTCGTATCTTGGCCATGAAGTCAAAAATGCCGTTGTCACTGTGCCAGCGTATTTCAATGATGCTCAGCGTCAAGCAACGAAAGATGCCGGGATTATCGCTGGGTTGAACGTGGTGAGGATTATTAATGAGCCAACGGCTGCAGCAATCGCTTATGGGTTGGACAAGAAGGAAGGTACTGAGTTATACAATACTTAAATCAATGCCCAAATGGTGTAATTTAGGTGAACGCAACATTCTCGTATTTGACCTCGGCGGAGGCACGTTCGATGTCTCATTGTTGACCATTGACAACGGTGTATTTGAAGTGTTGGCCACCAATGGGGACACACATTTGGGCGGAGAGGACTTTGACCAGAGGACAATCGAATACTTTATTAAGCTGATAAAGAAGAAAACCGGCAAAGACTTGCGTAAAGACAATCGCGCCGTGCAAAAACTCCGCCGAGAAGTTGAAAAAGCCAAGCGGGCATTGTCGGTTCAACATCAGGTCAAACTTGAAGTGGAGTCTCTGATCGATGGTGAAGACTTCTCCGAAACACTCACTCGGGCCAAATTCGAAGAGCTTAACATGGACTTATTCCGTGGGACGCTGAAGCCAGTGCAGAAAGTGCTTGAGGATGCCGACCTTAAGAAGGAAGACATTCACGAAGTTGTGCTAGTCGGAGGCTCAACACGCATCCCGAAGGTCCAGCAGTTGCTCAAGGAATTCTTCAACGGCAAAGAACCATCCCGCGGTATCAATCCTGACGAAGCTGTCGCTTATGGTGCGGCCGTGCAAGCCGGGGTGATTTCGGGAGAAGAGAACTCAGAGTATGTTGCGCACAGTGAGAATAATTTAATTGCCTCTTTCCCTTATTGGCCAAAATTAGGGCCCATTCTCAGCGAATGGCCAGAACGCTAAAAGGGGCTGCTAACATTGTTACGCTAATTTATTTTTTTTGAAACATTTTCTTTAATATGAACCACGAGGATCTTTTCGAACGGTACACCCCAAAACTCCGCCGCCGAAACTCCACCGAGACATAACTCCGCCGGAAAAAAAAATCGCCAAAAACCCATGAAATTTTGCAAAAAAAAACTCCAAGGGCTGTTTTTTACGAAAAATTCCCGAAAAATATATAGAATTTTCAGAAAAAAAAACCAAAAATTTTACGGAAAATTTCAGAAATTTCAAAAAAAAATTCATAAAAATTTTTAATTTCTGAAAATTCTCGATATTTTTTCGGAAATTTTTCGTAAAAAACAGCCCTTGGACTTTTTTTTGCAAAATTTCATGGGTTTTTGGCGATTTTTTTTCCGGCGGAGTTATGTCTCGGCAGAGTTTCGGCGGCGGAGTTTTGTCCTGCTCCGCTTTTCGAAACAAATTTAAAAAAAGGAACATTGGGTATTGACCCAAATCATAATTAACTTTGCTTTATCAGTCAGGCTTATTTTGTTTATAATGGCAGAAGCCATTAAATGTTGTTGTGTAGCCGCAAAATTATATAAAATTTCTTCCAGAATTGTTTTGTTGGATGTCAACCCTCTTACGCTTGGTATCGAAACCGTCGGTGGAGTGATGACTAAACTTATCACTCGCAACACTGTCATACCGACTAAGAAGTCTCAAATATTTTCAACTGCGGCGGATAATCAGCCAACAGTGACTATTCAGGTAATATAAACATAACCTGACGTGAACTGAATGTTGGGATATGGAGTTGAAATTAAAACGACGTGGGAAAAGGGTAAATTTAAGGCAGCAATGGATTTAAATTGTGATGCTGCAAATTATTTGTTACTCCCTTTCGATTTATGCATTAATTGTTGACGACTTTAGGTCTTCGAAGGCGAACGACCAATGACGAAGGACAATCACTTACTGGGCAAATTCGACTTGACCGGCATTCCTCCCGCCCCTCGAGGCGTCCCTCAAATCGAAGTCACCTTTGAAATTGATGTTAATGGAATTCTGCACGTAACTGCCGAGGACAAAGGGACTGGCAACAAGAACAAAATCACCATCACAAATGACCACAACCGACTGTCGCCCGAAGAGATTGAACGGATGATAAACGACGCTGAAAAGTTTGCGGAGGATGACAAGAGGGTCAAGGAAGTGGTCGAGGCGAGGAACGAGTTCGAGTCGTACGCCTACTCACTGAAGAACCAGGTTAGGGGATTCTATCTGGTGACATTCATTCGACAAATTCAGATCGGGGACAGTGAAAAGTTGGGCGGAAAACTTAGTGAGGAGGACAAATCGACCATTGAAGGGGCGGTTGATGAGGCCATCTCGTGGTTGGACTCCAACAAAGACGCACCGCCAGAGGAGCTTAAGGAGCGGAAGAAAGATCTTGAGGCCAAAGTGCAGCCGATCATCAGCAAACTCTACGCAGGACAGGCGCCCCCGCCCGGCAGTGAGTCGCCGCCTACCGAGGACAAAGACGAACTGTGAACAGTCAGGAGGAGCCCATCAAGTGCTAACTGTGACGACTATCTCTGTCTATCCACCCCTCTCTCTCCACATTTCTTTTCATTTATTTATTTGTTAGTGGTGTTTCAGGTCTTTTTTCTTGGTTTTAAACATTACATTTCTTGGTCGATTGGTTGTGTGGATATGTGTTAAAAGTACCGCTAAAATACTTGCGATTATGTACTTTTTTGATATTTTTTATGTTTAATTTTTGTACATTTTTCAGTTGATTTTCCTTTCGATCGTACACGTTTTGAAGACTCATCGGATTTTTTGACGACCGAGGCGAGTGACTTTAGATCTTGTTTTACGCATTAAAACTTAAAAATCACGGGGAAATCATTAAAAATAATGGGGCCATTATTTGTTTCAAGTTCAATTGCATTTTACATTAGAGCATGAACTTCGTCAAGAAGAACATTCGGAATAAACAGCGGTCTCTAATCTAATTTAAGTTATTAGACACATTTTCTGCCATAATTATCACATCAAATTTGGGAGCTCATGAAAGTGAATGTTAGGTCATTGGCAAATCGTACAATAGGCAAATGTTGTGATAAGAGTACATAAAGAGCTTTATTAGTCAATATATTGTACTTACAATGGCATAGACTGCCATGGTTTGGAGACAGCTTTAATTTTTCGGAATCCTAAATACGTATTGTACAATTTGTCATGACGCAGTGAAATTATAAAACGCCTAACAAGGAAACATTTTAAGACGCGTTCGTTGTGCCGGCTCATCTCTCTGATAAACATTTTACCACTGACAATTTTGGTGCTAAAGTCGCAAAAAGTTATCATCTGTCAGCAGTTGTGCCAAGCTTCGACAGTCAAAAAGACAAGAGGAGACGGAAGAGGCTCCATTTTCAGCCAAGGTTATTTATTAATGGCAATGATTTTTTAATTCGCAGTCGTACAGCATTAAGTCTCGCTTGGACTAATAAACTTTCCATAAAAGTCATTGGACTCATAAAATGCAGAAGAGCCGCAGTTTTACATGTTTCATTTAGCTAACTTTTTCTAACAGATGATGCAACAAGCCGAAGAGTTGGATCTGATCGAGATGGAACTGGTTTATATTGCGACTCAGAACTCCTTGGGTAGTTACATGACCGATGCGTCTGTGCGTCGCCGCAACCGGAATGCCGACAATCTTTTTACCCATCTGTAAACTCACATGTAAGCAAGAAATTCAAAATTTAATTATCACCTGTGAATTTTACATTTGATTTATCACGGTATTCATTTGTATTTTTATTTGATCATTTTTATTTGTTTGTTTTCTTTTGCACCATATAAGAGCACTAATGTGCCTTTGGTTTGCTCGATAAATTAAATTAAATTAAACTCACATGTAAGCAAGAAATTCAAAATTATTCTCTCAGGGAAATGAAAAAAAACAGGCAGGAGTAAGGGTTTTCTGTAGTTTTGGGTGTCGTTGAGCAAAAATCACGGTCAAACCAGATTTTCCCTGACTGCTATTATCGTTTTATCAGACAAACAAAGATTAACTTAGAACTATAATTTAGATACACACAGGAGATGCAACACGACGATTGTAAACAATTTGGTCTTAATATTAGAAATATTTTCTTTTTAAGACTTGTTAAATGGTTTCCCAACTGACAAGTTGAACCCATACCGTCCAATTTCCAATGCCTTATTATCTGATGGATTTTTTGCGACGGATAATGCACTGTGCTTTTTCTCCCCATATGAAATACTTCTTCTCACAATGCTGTTTTTTTATTTGACTAGACGATAAATGGAATTCGATTTTTGATCTTTAAGTTTGTGGTTATCTTGATGGGCATAATTCTTTGTCATTAATTCAATGGTTTGCTAGGGAATGTCATTAATTCAATGGAAAAAATTTGCTAGGGAAAACATTTTTCTTATGATGCTGACCGGATTCACGGGACCATTAAAATATCCCCGGAGTATTTTTTACGAGTACAACCATTGATTGTACAAATTGTATATTTATGGGTATCTCACCAATACAGACAACACCAGATTTCGTAGATTTTCTGACGCCGTCTACCGGCAACTCAGGACCATATTTTTTCCCACAGTCATGTAAAATAGCATTGCTTTAGTAATCGAGTAAAATAATTAACAACTGGACAAATCAACGGTTCTTCCTTATTCAGCCATTTCCCTTTGTGCTTCCTCTTCGACAGTGCGAATATACGCACGTGTATTGTCTTTTCCCATAAAAGTAAACGGCTGTCGCAATCCGATGGTCGCAATAGACGTGTTCTAAACGCAATAAAATGGCTTTGATTCATCAATAATTGCTAATGTATAATTTGTACAGTGTGCTAGAATTAATTGTTAATGCCCTCACATTGGCATCCAAACTTCCAGCATCCGCCTGCAGCGTCTCTTTGAGGGCGCGAATCGCATGGCGAATCAACGCGTCGTTGTCGGCCGTCTCAAATTCTTGCAAATTCTTCTCAAGATAAGTTCGAGCACTTTGTGATCGAGCACCAATCGCAGCAGCAAACATTTCGGACACGTCACCGGAAGGTTCGGCCTTCACAACGTGAGGCCCTTTGTCCTGTTAAGATAAAGAATAAGAACATAAAAATATTGCAGAAACTAACATCATAACCAATGATGAGTAGTCCCACTCCGAATGGTCGACGCCCGTAATATTGCGTATTGGATTGGAGTTCTAAAAAGGCTAATTGAATCCCTATTTAAATTTTGTTCAGCAGATGTGAATTGCAATTATTTCATAAAATATTATGGTTGTCATTTTTATATAAATATTAAATCTGTAGTATATGAAAATGGGGGTGGAGAAATTCTAGATTTCGTTAAGTAGCACATTTTTTGAAAATATATCCGGCGCCTTCAGGAGGTCAATATTCTGATAAAGAAATTTCGAAATCGCACCTTCTCAATATTACTGATAATCGAGTGACGACGGACGATTCGTTTTTATCCCAACTCGTTTTTTACGTGTTATAAGTATAAAGACGGTCTAACCTAACGCTGTATGCACTCCAACGCAAAATAGGGTGAAAAAAACGAGTTGGGGCAAAAACGAATTGGCCGAAAACGACACGCCTTTTTACCTAATCGAGCATCAAAAAAATAAAAAACACACTTACTCAGGCCAATTTTGCGATTGAGCTGTTCAATAGAAATTGGACTGTGATAGTTCCAGCGGAACTCAGCGCATTCGCTTTGCATAAAGCGTCTAAAAAAATAAAGGATAAAAGAAAAGGGAAGGGATGTGAGTTAGACACTCTTCACTGAAGCAAGCCTTTATGAAAAATTTCATAATTCCAAAAAAAGCTTAACATTTTATTTTTTTAATTCTAATAACACATTTCTAAGGGTTATTTGAGGCGCTAAGCACGAATCAGACCTTCTTTTTGGCAATTCCAACCCCCGCCGAATTCGAACATTTAAGTTTTTCTAATTTATTGCAAATATTGCTTAAGCATTGGTTATGTAGCAGGGTACACCCCAAAACGTCGCCGGCCGAAGCGTCGCTGAGACGAAACGTCGCCAAAAAAAAATTGCTAAAAGCCTGAATTTTTTTAATAAAATTTCTTACTAGTTTTTCATGCAGAAAATTTCTGAAAACCTTAAATTTTAGAAAAATTCGAAAATTTTCGAAAAAAAATCCTAAAATTTGATGTTATCAGAAATCTTCTTCAAGAATAAATTTATAGGAATTTTTCTAAAAAAATACAAGTTTTTTTTAGCAATTTTAAGCCATGGATATTTTCTCTTTTTGCGGACAATTTCAAACCACCAAACATACGAACGATTTATATACACAATCGCGGTCTGCTGAGGCAAATCAATGTTTAAATAATATTTACAAGAAATTTGAAAAACTTAATGTTCGAATTCGGCAACACTATTAGCGAATGGACTAGGATTTGGTATTAAGGTTAATACTTCAAAGAGCGGTACAAAGGATATTTACTTCCCTCTCCCTCCCTCCCCAAAAGCGACCAAAACTTGGATACATCCCTTGGGTTCGCAGCAGAATCACTCTTTTTTTACTGACTATTAAATAGAAGTAGGACTACTTTTCTTTCAGCTAATTCTGTGTTGGAACTTACGCCAAAATGCGGCCATCTGAAATAAGCCCAGACATCGACAAGCCAAGATGGTCGTCCAATTTGAAAACTTTCTGCTGATACGAAGAAAGCTCATTTTGAGCGCGCTTAATTAGAATATTTAGGCTTTTTGCGTTCGTTCCCTACCCTCCCTGCCCGATAAGTATTTTAGTGATACCATAAGTGCGACCACAACAGCAAAGTCTTTGTTACGAATTGCCACTGCGGCACTTCCCTGTCTCATAGCTTCAATCGCATAATCAATTTGATGAAGACGGCCCTATAACCATTAAAACTTGATACTGTCATAGTAAGGAAGGTGACCCGTTTCTTGAGAAAAAATAATTATAAAAAATGACTCCCAATCTTTCGTTGGACCGAATTCGGGAAGAAATAAAACCGAATAGGGTAAACCTGCGGACTGAACACAGTAACATCGCTGTCATATTGATTGCGGAACATTTTAAGAAATAAATACAATAAAATCTAAAAGAAATAAAAAAACATCAAATTGTAGAGATTTATCATCATTTTGATATTTTTGAATGGATGTTTTTTTTTTTTTGAAAATGAATATTTGTGCTTGTATTCACTAATTTGTTGTATTTTAAAAAATATTTTTTTGTTATTTTGGCGTGAGAAAAATTTCTAACTTTTTTGAAAATGAATTTATTAGGCTGGACTTAATTTTTTGAAATTTTGCAACCTTATAGAATTTACCAAGGGCTGTCGAATGAAACTTAAAATGATTAGTTTAAAGTAGGGTTCAGCCCCGACCCTTCGGGGACAGAATGTCGGGGAACGGGGACAAAATTCCCCGACCAAATTTGTCGGGGATGGCTGGAGAAATTTAAAAAATGTCGGGGACAGACTCCTCTGTCGGGGACAAAATTTTCATAAAAAGCCGAAAAAAAGATAAAAGAAAAACTTCCAGAACAAAAAAGTCTTAAAAACTCATTTAAAGACACTTCCATCTTATTTGAAGTGCAATTGACGACTTTCATAATTCCCCGAAAAAGGTCGGGGCTGAACCCTAGTTTAAAGTTATAAATAAATATATCTCAAAAACGTTTGAAGAAACTTTTTTGAATTAAAAACTAAAAAAAAACTAAAAAAACAAAAGGGTCCCCCCTATGGTTTTTTCAAAATTTAGTACTTTGCAATTAGCGCCGTTATAACCAACGGCGCCAAAATGTCTAATGCTGTATTCAGTTTTTCAGGATGTTCATTTGCATTAATTTTGCTAATTTTTTTTTTATTGAAATACATAATTTTATGCCAATCTCAATTTACAGATATCCATAATTTCTATCTTTTGTGCCTATTTCGAGAATTTGGTGCATACTTTTTTCAATGGCAATAAAACGAAAATCATTGTTGTCAAAAAATGTGGAGAGGGGAGGGGAGAAAGATACCAGTGTAGCATTACTAAAATTTTTTCGAGCATTACCGGTTTTTCTATATATGAGGATTTCGTCTGCCTTTAGTTGCTACACTGACATAATTATTAATCTATTTACGCTTAGATGTTTATGGCTGTCGATGATAGCAATAGTATTGATAAGCAGAAGAAAGAACCAAATACTCCGAATATTCGAACGGACAAATTACTTTTTGTCCCTTTCAATGGAGAAGAGACTTCTGAGAACACATCCCTACAACAACAGCAGCAGCAAACGCTTATTGCTCTTCCGGCTTCTTCGTCAATAATTTTATCAAAACAACACCCTCTCAAAACGAAATGGAATTTTTGGTTTTTGAACAACAAAAAGAAAGACATGGACTGGTTGGAGAGGTTGTCAAAAGTGTGTACAGTTTCGACTGTCGAGGAGTTTTGGGCGTTAGTTTAATCTCCATAAAACCTTTTAACATTTATAATTCTTTAGTTTTTTTGACAATATTCATCCTCCGTCTGGCATGTACGGTTGCGACTACAATTTTTTCAGAGACGGAATTGAGCCTTTATGGGAGGTGGCGCAAAACAAAGACGGGGGGCGACTTGTTATCCAAGTAGATATTGTTGGTTGACATTTGGCTGAGTTCGCAATCTAAGGTCGACAAGCAGCGAAGTGACCAGTTGGATGTTTGGTGGATGGAATTTTTGTTGGCCTGCATTGGCGAGCAATTTGGCGACGTATCTGATCAAGTCTGTGGCGCTGTTTGCAACATCCGTAACAAAGGGTCGAAGGTTAACACACTCGAATGTGCCTTATACTTCTAATTTGGTGTTTTTTTACAGATTAGCATATGGACGACCAATTCATCGGAAGAAGATAAAAACAAAAAAATCGGGTAAAACAGATTTTGAATGGCTTATGAATCCAATCAACTAAACATACTCATTTTCTTTCTGTAATTCATGGGACTGCAACAGATCTCGAGAATATAGCATTGATTGACCAAGAAAAAAAAATTATCCACGAAAATGAGAAGGGTTAATTGATTGGAGAAAATTTGTTTTTTATTTTTATTACCAGTAATAAAAATCATTAGCTTTAAAGGTTTGATAAAGCGTTATTTTGCAGATATGTCTTAAGAGACCGTCTTCAGAATATTTCTGGTGGATTAAAGCCTATTAAGATAAACTTCGAAGGTATTTTTACATTTCTTTATGTCATTGAACTGATAGCCTTCTAAATTAAGACCATGAAGTGGTGCAGCAGAAGGTTGCCTTTTTTTATCCAATTTCTCTTTCAATGCTTATTTTTTGGTTTTAGACTTCGAGTGCCATCCCCTCCCGCTTCGTTATTTAAATTGTCGACTTGTTGGTAAAATTGAGATTTTATTGTTAGAAAACCAAGGCAAAAATTTTATGAACCGTGCCTTATGTTATTTGGTTCCAATGTACCGTATTCTATTTTATTGTTCTCGTTTTCACAAATGTTTGACTATGATAAATTCTTTATCGTTGGGAGAAGGGTTAACAACGTTTAATTTGGGGCAATGCATGCGATATGGAATTATGTGAAAAGAAATCGCGGAAAAATCATCGCGGGGGCGGCGATTCTTGGGAGTTTGTACTCGGCAAAGAAATTACTTGAGACGAATGCGGCTGCGATGTGTGTCGATAGTGTGAAAGAAGTTATTGTTGGGGCTCGCGGAGCGCCAGAAGACGAAGAAGTTGAGGAATGCCTTGCCGAGGTGAAACAGGCAATTATTAATTATTCAAATGCAAAAGCCTTCGTTTTCCAATCAAATAAATCAAGAAAATTCCAAGGCACGGCGTCATTTTCTGTTCGATGTTCATCAGCAAGCGTGTGACAAGGCTTTGCGAAAAATTGTTCCAGAGATCAGCGCGAAAATTGTCGACAGATTCAACACTGAGGAGCTCTTGGATGAGCTGAGGTCGTCGCCCGGGCTGAGCCCGGAAAGGAAAATTCAAATTTGGGAGCTCATGAAAGTGAATGTTAGGTCATTGACAACTCGTACAATAGGCAAATGTTGTGATAAGAGTACATAAAAGAGCTTCGCATAGACTGCCATGGTTTGGAGACAGCTTTAATTTTTCGGAATCCTAAATACGTATTGTACAATTTGTCATGACGCAGTGAAATTATAAAACGCCTAACAAGGAAACATTTTAAGACGCGTTCGTTGTGCCGGCTCATCTCTCTGATAAACATTTTACCACTGACAATTTTGGTGCTAAAATCGCAAAAAGTTATCATCTGTCAGCAGTTGTGCCAAGCTTCGACAGTCAAAAAGACAAAAGGAGACGGAAGAGGCTCTATTTTCAGCCAAGGAATGTAATTGATTATTACTATTAATGGCAATGATTTTTCTATAGGAATTGTTTGGGTGGCATTTCGTCTTATAAAAGAAAATAAATGAATCGCCCACCCCCTCACATCCAATTGACAAACGGATTTAGTTCTTTCGTGAATTCCTTGCTTTGTCTTGACGAAGCCAACAGTGCTCAACGGCCCTACGATTCTAATGGAAATTTGACGGAACTTTTCAACAATTTAACCATTTACTTTCGGGAAGATGGTAACAAAGGAATAACAACTCACTGAGAATGGCACACACCTTTTAAAGGCATCGCTTTGCTGATGGGAGTCATCGAGCGAGTTGTTTGTCAATTGTTCGACAAAGTCTCTCTGATCGAACAATTTAATGCCAATGATTTCATCTTTTTGATTGAAAGAGTCCGAACAAAAATGGAGGAAATAAACGGAGAAAATAATTTCGTGGATTTTGTCGTCCCCAGCACTGAGGCAAAAAAAAAAAAGAAGTAGAAAATGTTATTATTCAATTTTTAGATCAAATTAACAAATTTTGGCATTGCTGAGAATGCTCATTTGCGGCTTTTGCTTCAGCATTTAATCGACGTGATCAGGTCACGAGATGCACGTCAATTGATGAAAGATTTTGGCGACAAATATTTGGAGGAAGTGATGAAAGTAAGTCCACGGGGATAGGCTGACCTCACAATTACTCTAATAAGGGGTGGGGGGGGGGAGAAGGGGTAAGTGCAACCCAAAACACATTCGCCCGAACACCGCCGAGACAATTTTTGGCTCTTGCGCAAACACGGGAAAATTCTTTTTTAATTGTCTCGGCGTTTTCTTACTTAAAGAAGAATCCAAATTCTTGGTCGTATAGGAACGATGGGCAGAGAGAGAATAACCTAACCAGTCATGACGGACGATTCGTTTTCGGCCAATTTGTTTTTGTACCAACTTGTTTTTTTACGTGTTATAAGTAGAGACCGCAAAAAAAGGCACCAAAAATCGCCTAAAAAAGGCATAAAAAGTTGCAAAAAAGGCATGAAAAGGCACGAAAATCCCGAAAAAGGCATTTAAAATTTTTGAATCCACATTTTTCCTGCCGCTTTAAACCCAAAAAAATTTTTACAGCAAATTTTTTAGTCAAAATCGTATAGAAAAACTTTTTTTTCCCATCACAGAATATAAGCGAAATAAATATAAAGATTTTAAAAATCACAAAAAAAAAAGAAAATTTTTTTTTTGAAAATAAAAATTATGGATAAAAAAATAAAAATTTTATTGGGAAAATTTTCTGCAAACTTTTCCATTTTTAGCGGTGTACTTTTTCAAAATTTGAAAGTCAATTTTTAGGGGGTCTATTTTTTATTTTTTGCCATTTTTCTTATGAATTTTCTCAAAAATTCGGAAATGAACACTCAAAAACTGCCAAAAAAACGAATTGGCCCGAAACGAATCGTCTTTTTACCGTAATAAGCGACATGAAACGCACGCATAAACTATATGACGAATACATAAAAGAAACAAAAATTTTCCTGAGTTTAATACGAAAATTCATATAAAAAAATTCCAGGACAGAGGGGTGGGGGGCTGCTGTTGCAGCATCCATTTTCTCAACTTCGCTGATGTTTCGTTGGCTTTTAGTTTCTCGACGAGGCGATGCCAACTACGAGGGAAACTCTTAAACTCGCCAAGATAATTCCACTTTTGTGTGATGCCTTTGCCAAAATTGGCACCACTACCGATTTCGGCTCAATTTTTAATTCATTGCTCAGCTCGACAGAATTACACAGATTCACTTTTTTCGTGTCCGAATGCAGCAAAAAGGAAGATTTAATCGATGCTAATTCGTTGTGATTTTTTTCTTTGATGTTTTTTTTTCACCTTCCAATAATTAAATTGAATTCCTTCAAATGCGTTTATTTTTTCATTTGCAAAATGTTCTCAAATTTCCGTTTTCTCTATGCCTTTTTTCATTTGCTTTTTGTGTTTGATTTAAAGGAATTTTATGCAAGAAAGGAAGCGACTGTTGAAATTTGCTGATTATTTGGCTCAGTGTTCACGAGAAGTAATGCCTTCTTTTTTGAATGTCTTTCTTTTTTTGTTTTTTGCAATTAAGGCGACTGAATACGGGAAGTGCGTTGCATCAAACGCTGAGAAAATTAGGAAGGGCGACTGTTCGGCAGAATTCGACCGACTCATTGCGTGTTTTAAGAAAAGGCGTAAGTTAGTTCAGGCGCGAGAGTGGGCTGAATAGCGAATAGTTTGCGTCAAACAAAAATCAATCAGTTTAAGCTTTCGAATGAAACCAAGGCTGGTTAGATGATTGGACTCATAAAGTGCGATTGGACACATAAAAGTCGAATGGACTCTGTAATAGTCTCATTTCGGCATTTGAAAAAGAATCATCTGTTCCTTAGTTAAATGCCTTTTATTTCCAGAAGGGCGTCCATAAGAGCTGCTCCGATGAAAGTCAAACGGCTCAAGCGTGCTTCTCACATTTTGACTTTTTACCGTTACAATTTTCATTTTTGTCCTCCATTTTCTATTCTTCTGGACGGGACCTTTTGCCAAGCGGCGCTTCAATCGAAAATAAATCTCCGTGAGCAAATGTCAAAATATTTGGCACAATCCGTGGAAATGGTCGTCACCAAATGCGTTTTGAATGAGTTACAACAGTTGGGCAAGCCACTCCACGGTGCTCTGGTCATCTGCCAACAGTTCCGAATTGCATTTTGCCCCCATAAACCGATGAGGACAGCTTCTGAATGCATTTCTCATATGGCGAGACGGTCGCGGGAGGAAAGAAACCCAAAATACATAGTGGGGACACAGGTGGGAGAGGATTTACGGTAATACTAAGGTTTGCCCCCCCCCCCTTTTCTTTTTAGTTTTAAAGTTATAGAAAACATGTCTTGAGGGGTTCTCAGGGTCGCTGACCACGAATATACCTTCCATTTTGTCTAATTCCGGACCCGAACTTGAACAAAAAATCGAAATTAAATTTTATTTTTCGATTGCTGGTCCGGGGTTCCGAATTGGACAAAATGGATGACATATTCGTGATCAGCGCCCTGAAAACCCCTCACATGTTTTCAATGACTTTAAAACTATAAAAAAATAAAAATTTCGAAAAAAGGGGGAGGGGGACAGACCTTAGTATTACTGGATTGACTAGCGGAGAGAATATAATGGGAATGGGTGTGGAGAGCGAAACAAACGGTAGAGAAAGAGAAATCAAAAAAAAATAGGACGACGAACTGATGGAGAAGTTGCGCAAAATTGGCGGAGTGCCCATCTTATCAATTCGCTTCAATACAATTTTGCTAGAAAAGGTACAAAACCCATCGAACTCGACAGGAAAATTGGTTTTTATCTTTTTTCTACCCCTCCCCCCCCCCCCCCGAAATAACTTTTTCCTATGTCTATTTTTACGCGCTGATCACGAAGACCTCAGATTTGTCATATATTTCATCTAATCTATGATTTTTTTCGGTGATTCAAAGGTGGGTCCCCCTCCTATTTTCCAACAACAAAAAATTTTATGCGATAAAAAATGTCTTAAGGGGTTTTCGGGTTCGCTGGTCACGAATCTGTCTTCTATTTTGTTCAATTTCGAACCCCGGACCCGAATTCGAACAAAAAATCGCAAATTCAAAACTTTTTAAATCGATTTTTAAACCTATAATGACTTGGAATACACGAAACACATCAAAAAAGCGTCATTAAATAATCTAAGGCTATTTTATACCTTTTGGCAAAAAATCGAATTTTAAAAAACGAATTTTCGACTTTTGGTTCGATTTTGGATTCGGAATTGGACAAAAAGGATGTCAGTCATATTCGTGATCAGCGCGTAAAATCGGTCGGGGTCATTTTGGCGTGGCCATTTTGGCGTGGCCACTTTGGCGTGACCGTTTTGGCGTAGCCATTTTGGCGTCGTTGGTCATAACTTTGTCCAAAAGAAAGCTAATTGAATATTATTACTATTATTCGATAGCTCTTGGTAAGCTTTATAAGCCTGCATAATTTCAAAAAATTTGGTCCGCCCAATAAAAAGTTATGTTCAAAAATGTTCAAAAATTCGAGAAAATTTCTGAAATTTGAAATTTTTTAACTTTTTTAAACATAACTTTTTATTGGGTGGGCCAAAATTTTTAAAATTATGTAGGCTTATAGAGAAAACTTGGGGCTATCGAATGATACTAAAAATATTTAATTTGGTTCCCTCTGAGAAAAGATATCCTACGACGCCAAAATGGCCCACGCCAAAACGGCCACGCCAAAGTGGCCACGCCAAAATGGCCACGCCAAAATGACCCGTTTCGCGTAAAATAGACCTAGAAAAAAATAAAAAATAAAATTATTTCGGGGGGGGGGGCAAAAAGGATAAGAACCGGAAAATTCTCCGATTCGTTTAGCCCTCCGAAGAAAGCAAAAGAATGGCAGAGGGAAACCCATCTAAAGAATTGGAGAGGGTCAAAGAATTGAAGGACGAAATGTTCGGGCCAGGACAAAAAAGGAGAAAGCGCAAGGCAAAAGGACCTAATCCACTCTCATGCAAAAAGAAAAGGAAGAAGAGCGGAGAGGAAGGACAGCAGAAGAGGACGAATGAGGGAAATACGGAGAAAAGAGAGCAGCAGAGAAACGGAGAAGAGAGAGAGAAAAGACGCAATGAAAGGGCGGGGGACGGAATGTTGGCCATGCCTTTACCAAATTAAGCTTATTGTTTTATTGTTATTATTCCTTTTGTATAAAAATATGCGTTCTCCTGCATTTTAAGACTTCATTTAAAGGTTTAAGGTATCATTTGGAAGCTCAGGGCTAAAATTTGGGTCCGGGGTTCGGAACTGATGAAAATGTTTGATTCCTGGTCCTAACTTTCCAGTCCCACAGGGACCGGGACAAACGGGGAAAAATAACATTTTTTGTGGGCTTTCCGATGATGCCATTCATTAATCCAAATCACTTTGTATTCTTGTTACAAATCATTTTCCCAACTGCACTCCTATTTAGGGGTGCAGTTGGGAAAATAGTTTGAAACAAGAATTAAAAAATGAATTGGATTCATGAATGGCATCATCGAAAAGCCCACAAAAAAAGCTTGGTTATATTATTACAGGGGTGGGATCTGTCGAGATCGATTTAAAAGTACAGCCAAGGGGATTTCAAAGTACATAAGGGGGGAAATTTGTGAATTCAAAGTACACATTAAAAAAAAAATTCCAGGTGGCACCGACCGGCACCATCAACCCCAATCCTGAGACTCCCGCATTTAGCACAAAAATTTACGTGAGCGAGAGTCGGGAGTTCAAAAATTTACAGGAGCGGGAGCGGGAATCCCGCCTTTCTCCCGCTCCCGTAAAAACTCCCGCCCGGGCAAAAAAGCGGGTAGACGGGAGCGGGACTCCCGCATTTCTCCCGCGGGAGTCCCGCTCCCGCCTAACTCTACTTATTTTTAAATCATTAAAAATTATGGGGCAATATTTGTTTCAAGTTCAATTGCACTTTACATTAGAGCGTAAAATCATCAGATTAGAAGAATATTTCAGAATAAACAGTGATCTTCAATCTAGTTTAAGTTAGGTGTTCGGCTTACAATTAGACACATTTTCTCCTATAATTACCACTTTTTGAATTGGGAATATTTTGTGCGGATGTTTTTGCTGGGCCCAAATATATTGGCACGGTAACAGCCAATATAATCTGGGAAGTGGTCGATGTTCGTCCATGTGACTTTCGTTTCCCAACAGCATATCCGTGGTGAGTCGAAGGACAAAAAGTGCAAAAATTGCTGGATTTTTGAATAAATCAAGTCATAACTTTTCTCAGACGCAATCAAATTAAATAATCTTAGTATCATCCGATAGCTCTTACTTTTTTCTATTAGCTTGCTAAACTTACAATTTAGATTTTTAACTAATTAAATACAAAATAAATGAAATATAACCATGACTGTTAATATTATTTTAATACTCGGACAGAAACAATAAATTTTTTCTTCCTCTTTTCCAACAAATTTTAAAAGCGATTTCGAGTGGCCATTTTTTCGATCGATCTTGGACACCTTTTGCATGAAAATAATCATCAAATCACTCTCAAAAATATCACAATAATCATTGTTTGCTGAATCACTTTGTTTGTTCTGTCGTTGCCCGTCACAGCTTCGGTCTCGGTCTCTTCGTTACGTACACAAAACGTCGTGTGACTGTCGTCGACTGTTCCGCTGGCACTTCGTCTGCTCCGTCGTCGCTGTCCTCTGCCGTCCCTTTTCCGTCATTGTCTGTGTGCGTTTGTTTTCCCTTCTGCTGCTGTTCCCCTTTCTTTGTGCTCACCTTCTCGTGTTCCCTCCTCCCCATTATTCAACTGAACTTCGTCGTCATATTCCGCCTCTTTTCCCTCATTCTTTCCCTTTTGTTTTTCGCTGGGACTTTCATAATTTGGATAAACGTCCTCATAATCTTAATTGGTGTGCTGATTTCCCTCTTCTCTGTTTGTTTTCTTAATTTGCCCACTTTGCCCTTTCTCTCTCCTTTTTTCTTCTCCGTTTGGCCTTTCCCCCGGCTTCAAATGGCCAATTTTCAAATTCGAATTCTGCTGATTCCGTCCAATTCCCTCTTCCGTTGCTTTTGCGTTTTGAGTGCTCAGACTGTGCGTTGTTTTTGCTGTTGTTGTCCCTTTTGTTGTTGTCCCTTTTGTTGAAGTTGTGCTATTTGTCATTGCCTCTTTAAGTGTATAAATTGTTGTTGTCTCATAGGTCGTTGTCCTTCTTTCTTTTTGCGTTGTCTGTGTATTTTCTCGCTCTTTGTTCTTTGGTTTTTCAGTTAGGACTGCTGGAGAAAAGTTTTGTGGCGAGGGGGGCAGAGGAGCGAATGCTTTTATCTGCTGATCGGCTTTGGAATTGGGCAGAAGATGGGAGGAAATTTGCTTAAGGGCGGATTTAGTCTGGGAAATGGGCTAAATGGGATAATTGGAATGTTCATCTTCACCTCTCCTCCGATTGAATTCAATTCTGATGGACATGGACAGAATTTGGCATCGGCACCGTCCTCGCCCGGGGGACCCTTTTCTCCCCGTTGTCCCGGCTTTCCCTCAAGTCCGTCCAGTCCTTGTTTGCCAACCCTTCCATCCGGCCCGGGCATTCCGATGACAAAGTTTCGCTTCCCTCGCTCGCCTTGTTTGCCCGTCTGCCCCGGCGGTCCCTTTACGCCGGGTAATCCTGCAAACTTCTTTTCCTTATCGTGCCTTTCTTTTTGAAATTGTTTGCCTGGTGGTCCCGTGCCTCCGGGTGCGGGTGATCCGGCTGTGCCCCGCTTTCCCTGTTTTCCCGCAATTCCCGGATGACCTGGGAGTCCTTCCGGTCCCTGTTCTCCTGAAGTTTTATTTAAATTTCGAATCTTTCAGTTTTGCGCTATTAGACCGTCCGTTCCGTCGGTTCCCGGCATTCCCGGCTCTCCTTTGTCTCCTTTTGGTCCCGCAAATCCTTGCTACAATTTGAAATTCTGTCACCGCATTGTTCTCTATTGATGTGAAAATGGTTCATTTACCAGTCCTGGCGCTCCAACGGGTCCTTCGGGTCCTTGGGGACCTTTTAAGGCTCAAATATTCCAGAAACAAGCCCAACTCACAAATGATGCATTTCTGCGCTTCTTCCAACAAAAGTGTTATGGCATCCAATCCCGGGGGTCCGTTTTCTCCCGTATCCCCCGGCTCTCCATCAGTTCCGACTTCGCCTGGTGGTCCGGCAGGGCCAATTCGCTGAGGAGGACATTCGTCCAATTGGCGTTTGACAAGCCGTCGAAATGAGTTGTCCGCTAAATTGGAGTTACCATCAACAGCGAATTGGCTGATTAGTCGGAATCGGTCATCGAAAAGACGTGCATTGTGCTTAAAAGACTAACTTAATACTCTGTGATTGCATTTTTATGCTTCAACAGATCAAACATGAAAGTGTCGGAGGCGACTCTCAAAATCATTTTTCAGCCGTTGGGTGTACTCATTGAGCCAAGGGAGGAGGACAAGTTGAGTGAGCACACAAAGGGAGGAGACGACGAAAGTGGCCGCAGCAACAAATTTGTATAACATATTTTGGATTGATTATTGAATGGAAATGATTAGCAAATTTGGGGTGGAACTATCAGTGATCAAAGAGGGACAAATGAGTAGTGATTGAATGACCATGACCCAATAAGGAGAGAGAGAGAAAGAGAGTCAAATTGGAAATTGGGGCACCACAGAAGAGCGAAAAGATTAACGAAATGACGGACAGATTCGAATAAAAAAGGGCAAAAGATTGTTACTAAGAAAGGAAAAATAAACAGAAATATAAAATTATCGGATGGAGCGAAATGAGAAAATTTCTTGGTTTTGACACGGGCAGGGTTCGAACCGGCGACCTCGAGTGTGTGAGACTCGCATGATAACCAAAACCAACTATACTACCGTGCCTTGCGATACAGAGAATACAATTTATTTTTTATCAAAAAAGGATATCCCTCAAAATGAAAAAATCTTTATTATATTGGATTATTTTAATGATCAGTGCATAACAATGACTAGGGAGCGGATTTGTATGGATTTCCATATTTTTTTTTGCAAGCTTATTTTGGGTTAATAATAGTTAGAGCCCGACTTTTGAGGCATATGCCTTTTTTTTTGCGCACTAGTTTCGATATATTAAGCATAAATAACACATTTTCCACTTGGTTTGAGACTTCTACGATGACTTTTATAATGCCTTTTTTTGCCTTTTTCGGGATTTTCGTGCCTTAAATGCAGAGATCCCATCGAAAATTTCCCGAAATAAGTACATTGCTGGTCAAAAATAAGTTTTAGGGGTCAAAAATAAGTACATTTTTGAAAACGTTGTTTTGAAGCTTTATCTTGCTTTTTATTCATCAAAATCAGTAACCGGGGCATATTTTCTCCTCCAACAATTTTTTTGAGCAATTCCGGCTTTGAAATGAGAATTGAAATTTTTTGAAAAAGAAAGAATTGGCGGTGCCTATAGGCACCGCCGGGAAAAATTTTGAAAATTTGAGTTTTTTTGGTAACAAATCTTTAAAAAATGACCAATTTTTGAGAATTTTTAAAATAAATTTTGAGAAAACTTACGCAAGTGGGGGTTCGGTGGTGCCGATAGGCGCCACCGGGGAAATTTTGAAAATTTATGGCCGATTTCTTAACAGAATTTCCCCCAAAAATAATCAATTTGTGATTTCAATAGGATTGAATGTCCGGCGGTGCCGATAGGCGCCGCCGGAAAAATTTTTAAAAAATATTCCCTTTTATGCCTTGAAATTCACGCTCATAATCATCGTGAAATTTATATTTGCGCTAAATAATTTAAGCTAAAATATGTGACACATAGAAATTTCTGCCGAAATTTTGAATATTTAGGGAATCTTGTTAAGATTTGTTTAAAAAATTCGCTTCAAAAAATAATTTTCTTTTAAATATTGCTATCGGAAATTTTCTTTGAGCCCCAAAAATAAGTACAAAATAAGTACATTGAGCTCAAATCAGTACATTTCTTAAAAATAAGTACATTTTATATTCTTAAGATTCGATCCCTCCAAATCAGTACATTTCTTAAAAATAAGTACAAATGGGAACTCTGCTTAAATGCCTTTTTTGGCGTTTTTGGGTGCATTTTTTTCTAAATTTTTGAGAAATTCCCTAAAAAAATGCCATAAAAATGAAAAGTAAACCCTTAAAAATTGACTTTTTAAATTTTGAAAAAGTACACCCCTGAGAATGGAAAAGTTTCCAGAAAATTTGCCCAATAAAATTTAATTTTTTTATCTATAATTTTTATTCTCAAAAAAAAATCTTCTCATTTTTTTAATTTTTAAAAATCTATATTTATTTCGCTTATGTTCTGTGATGGGAAAAAAAGAGTTTTCTATATGAAAAAATTTGCTTTAAAATTTTTTTGGCTTTAAAACACCTTGGAAAAAAATGTGCGTTTAAAATTTTTAAATGACTTTTTTCATGCCTTTTTCGGGATTTTCGTGCCTTTTAATGCCTTTTTTCAATTTTTATGGTGCCTATTATAGTGCCTTTTTCGGGATTTTTGGTGCCTTTTTAGTCGGTCTCTAATAATAGTATAAAAAGCAATTCTAGCTTGGTTTGAAGCTTCTAGGAAGCATTTTATTTCCTTATTTTCCATGCATTTCCATATTTTGAGTTTTGTCCATATTTCGCCATTTTGAAAGAAATTTATGAGAGAAATGCAATAAAAACGAAAAATACACCCCTAAGAATCAGTTTTTGAATTCTTATTTAATCAAAAAAAAAAAAAAATTTTTTTTGCCTTTGCAAAAATAGCAATTTAGCATGACTTCCTAAAATTAGAACTAATTCAGAAAATAGGAGATATTTTACCATCAATATGGAAAAATTTATGTCCATATTTTCAATTTTACCCATATTGTGATTTTTTATTCATATTTTGGAATTTTTTGTCCATATAAATCCGCTCCTTAGCAATGACTAGCGAGCCGAAGTCGACGTCTGAAACCAAAAAGGAAAGGGTAAAAGGAGGGCGGGGGAGGGGAAAGGAAGGGTTCTTTTTTCGGAAACCCAAAAAAACCGAGTGTTACATTCCGAGTACATATGCATTGCTTATTTGCTGAATAACTCGAGAATTACAAATAATATTTTCCGTTTTTAGGCCTCTTCCATCCGTTGTGAAAGTGCTGCCGATGGAAATGACAGTTCGTTATGTATCGTCACAGAGTTTAAGCGAAATAAACTAGAGAGAGAGGCTCGAAAGAATTGGGACCGCTTCTACAAAAGAAATTCGAGCAATTTCTTCAAAGACCGAAATTGGACAAGGCGAGAGATTGAGCAAATGTGCGCAAAAGACATGGATTTAAATGTAATACGGCAAAAACATTCGTCGAATGTCCAATCAAAAATACGTTTGTTTCTTCCCTTTTCTTTTAGGCCTCGTTGGCTTTGCTTGACGCTGGTTGTGGCTGTGGCAACACTTTGTTTCCATTGGTCACATTTTTCCCCCATTGGCGTTTTTGCGGCGTCGATTTCTCCACCAACGCCCTCTCTTTGCTTCAGCAAAGGGCCGTCCAAATTGGCACTGATAGTTCGCCGCCCTCTTTTCTTTCCCATTTTCTATTTGCAAAATTCAGTTCGTACCGAATTGGCAGACCTTTCGTGTGATTCCCTCGCCATTTCCTCTTCACTTCCTAAGGCCGATCTGATCACTCTAATCTTCGTGCTCTCCTCCATCTCTCTTGAGCATCACATAAAAATTATTCAAAATTTGCAAAAACTTCTCAAACCGTCGGGAAGTGTCATTTTTCGCGACTACGGCGCTTCCGACCAGTTGGCCAATTGATTTTCCTTATAATTTCAGTATAACAAATTTAGTGCTATGCAAAGATTCAATCCAAACGCAAGGATCGCCGAACGTTTCTTTGCTCGTCAGGACGGGACACGGGCCTATTTCTTTAGACCAGGTCAAAGGAAATTGTATGATTTAAAACCCATGAAACATTTATTATTTAGATGAAACAAGACAATTATTCGAAAGTTGTGGGTTCGAAACTGTCAAAAGCGAATACATTCACCGGACAACAGAAAACATAAAGGAACGAATACGTATTGAGAGAACCTTTGTTGAGGGACGATTCCGAGCAAAGGAACAATGATTTTTTACGTTTTATTGTTTTATCCTTCGCACCCAAAAAATTATGAACCAAAAAAAACAACCAATGCCATAAAATTAATAACATTATTCGTTTTTATTTTATTTACCATAAGAAATTACGAGACGAAATTACGTAGTAGTGTCATAACATTAGAAAAACTACGTCGTAAGAAGTGGCATAACATCGCAACCATTTAGGTTTTCCTTGACTTAAACTCATGGCAACTGTCCACAGTCAGCAATCATAATGTCCTTCGAAGTTCGACCGGATTGCGATCCCTGCGCTTCAATAGCTTTCACCACATCCATTCCATCAGTGACGCGACCGAACACGACGTGTTTGCCATCCAACCACTAAATTGTAAGAAGTTTTGGATGATGTTCTCACTGAATTGAGGAGATCGATAACGCTAAAGGAAGTTTGAACTCACATTTTTTTATCAAAAGTTATGGCCTAAGAATTGATCAGAAATAGAGACATTCAGCCCTTAACATATATCCGAAACGGTGTTAACACGACATACAAAAGAATGAGGTCGAATATCTATTGGCAGACAGTTAGGTTAAGGAGGCAGTATCTCACCATAAGACAGACATTTTGCTAGGGGATTGGCAAATCTTGTGGATCAGAGAACCACCCAATGTATGAGTAAAATTTACGATGCTTTTTCTATCGTTATTCCTGATTTTTCCATTTTTCGTAAAATTTTATGGTATGACTTACTACTAATAACTTGCGAGTTTTTATATTAATAGAGACAAAAGAATTAGAAATGGTACTATTGGAGTTTGTATCCTTATAAAAAAGAGTTATTGAAAGGATGGAGCTCAAATAGGCGGTTGTAGCGACAAAAGTGGGACTTGACGCGTAAACTGCAGTAGAGCCCAAACTGCACTAGTACCTTAAAAGCCTAATTTCCATCTGGTTGGATTCGTAGTTGTTTTTCTTTTTATTGCGAAAACAGCCCCAAACTTTTAACTAAAGAAAATTAGTGACCCCAAAAAATTGCACCGGGACAGACCAGTAATTAATTGTAAGCACTCGCAACAGTTAGCTCTTCTAATCAAAGGGTGTAATTATTCCCATAAATTTTCGGAAAAATTTTAAGAGAAATTCCACAGTTCCTTGTTTTCGAGGGGAGGGGGGAAAGGGGCTAAAACTGAAGCTACCGGCCATGGAACTATTAGCGAACTTACTTCAGTTTTCACAGTGGTGAGAAAGAATTGCGATCCGTTTGTGTTGGGCCCAGCGTTTGCCATTGAGAGCATCCCGGGATGGGTGTGCTTCTCTTTGAAATTCTCATCCGCGAACTTCTCGCCATAAATTGATTCTCCTCCTGTTCCATTGCCGCGAGTGAAATCGCCGCCCTAAAACAATTTTATTATGATGAACATTGTAAACTCTGACCTGCAACATAAAATTGGGAATCACACGGTGAAATTTTGAACCTTTGTAATGGAGAGGTTTACCTAAAAACTTAACTCAATGAGAAGGTAATAATGAATACACTCACCACTCTTTCCCATCCCCTTTTCGCCAGTACAAAGTGCACGGAAATTTTCTGTCGTTTTTGGGACTAAATTTGCATAATGAAAAAATAAGTTAGTTTCATCAATTATAATTCACCAATGTCCGAAAAAAGTTCCATCACAATACGTCCAGCAGCTTTTCCTCCAATAGTTACATCAAAAAATACTTTAGGTCTCGACATTTATTCTTTTTTCTAAAAGTTTTGGGAATTATTCCCAAAATTACCATATTAAGGATGTTTTGCTGTTTTGAATAATTTTGCGAGAATATAGATTAATGATATCATATAATAAATCTGCTGTCAGATTCGTGGTCAGCGCCAACCCCTGTTACCGTTTTTTAGCTCAAAACAAAAAAAGTTCAATTAGGGACCCCCCATTCTTTACGATTGCCCCACTTTTTGCATATTTATGGTAAAACCCCAACTCGTTTTCAGCCAATTCGTTTTTACCCCGACTCGTTTTTGACCCAACTCGTTTTTATTATCCCAACTCGTTTTTTTGGCTTGAAAACACTAAATCGAAGGAAAACGAAAAAGAAAAAATAAACCGCGGGAGGTTTTCGGGTTTTCACGAATATACATCCATTTTGACTAATGCCTAACCCAGAACAAGAATTCGAACGATCGATAAATTTTAAAAATATTCAAACTTCAGTTCTGGACAAAAAAAAAACAAAACATGATGAGGTCACCTGCGCTAGTTAAGTCAGCGTTCACAACTCACGCCCCCCCCCCCCCCCAATTGCCTGAACTTCGGCGAATAAATTTGTTTATCGAGCAGTTGTAAATCCGGTATTGAATATGAAAAACACAATAATTTTTATTCTTTTAATTAACGATATCAATATTTTCATTCTCATCTTGCCTATGTTCATCAATTATAAAATATTCAATTTCATCCATTCCATCAAAAGACAAATCGGCAATGAGGCCATTTGCGTCCAGACTTTTTCGGCCAAATTTCTAGCGTCATCCTCCATTAAAATTTGTTCGAGCTCATTTCTTTGAACGGGGTTGAATCCAACCAAATGCCCGACTCTTCCATAATAGCGAGCCATCATTACAGAAAATTGTCCGGCATCGTAGTCAGTGCTTAAAAAAACCAAGATATTTGCTTTTTCAGTGGCGAGTGCATTGTCCAATTCGACTGTAAGTTGAAGAGGCTGTGAAGGCAATTCACGTCCGTCGTTTATAGCCATCGCGCGTTCTTCTTCAGCGTGACTAATTTCCTAATGTAACAAATTAAATAGGAAAATCAGTTTCCTTTTAAACCTGTAAATTTGCTATCCATCGACCAAGCAAGAAATTTGGCTGGTAAAAATGTCGCTGACGGCCATGGTATGATTCAGCGTGGTTTGTTGTACGGTGTTGGTCAACGTCAAAAAGTGAAAAAAAATCAAGACCAACACGGTTATTAATCCAGGTATCATTCTGAAATAAAAAGGTTTTTGTGGGTCGATTTTGTCTAACCCTACATAATAGCTAAGAATTTCTTCTAATGCTCCCCGATTAGCAATTTCCAACGGCGAATCTGCAATGAGTTGGCGAATGAGTTGCAGTGAACGGGCGAAACAATTGGGAGGGCAAAATTAAAGTGCGCCTATTTTCCTAACGATACGCTGAAACTCAATGCCTTCTGGTTACCTTGAGTTGTACAAATCGATTAGTCCCATCCTTTGAATGCGTCGATTGAGCGCCTGTTTCACGTGGAAAACACACATCTTCGGGTGGACTTCAGGAAATGCATTTTGGAAGGCTAACACAGAAGCCGGCTCGTAGTCAAAATTGGCTTGTTGAATCTAAAATGGTTTAAAATAAAACCGAATTGGAATAGCAAACTACCTCCAAATTTCCGGGGATCATGTCGAGTTCTTCGCGGATTTTTGTCCAAAATCTTGAATAAATATCGCCGTTTTTACCGCGCATAAGAGCTGTTGCCAAAGGGACTGAATGGATGTGAGCAACAAATCCGAAGATTCGATAGACCTAATTCAAGCAGACAATAAAATTCTTCTTTTTCTTATATACCTGGAAAATTCCTCTCGGTGCCATTTTGAATGTGCCATCGCTCACAATAGTCCTCGTTTTTTAAGCAAGACAAGCTGACGAAGTGATGAAAAAATCGCCAAATCGTTTGAACAATCCCACAGGAAAATCTCTTGAAAATGGTCGCTGTCCTGATGCGCCAATCGTCCTCTAAGCGTGGCCCGCAGGGGAGCACTTTCCGCACGCTGCAATTCATTTAGCGTTTGAACTTTCATAGTCCGTTTGGTGGGCGCGGTATAATGCCTTAAATTAAAATATTATGTGTGATTGTTTCTTAATTTGCCTTCTTTGTTGCTATTGCATTTCCGCATGCGTTGTTCCGAATTTGTGCTTTCTCCTGCTCTGTTGTTGTAAATTTGTTCGATTCTGCATTCAATTCGCACTTTCGCCGAGGCGATGTTCTCTCTTGCACCGAGTGCCAACTCAGCTTGAACTTTTCTTCGCTCCTATAATTAGAATATTATTATTTCAAAAAACTTCAAATTACGCACCTCAACCCCCAGAACTTCTGCCTTTGTGAACGGTTGACAAAAATGAGGGTATTTTGGGCCATCATTTGCCCACGTTCCTCCATCGAGCAATTTCCGAGCTGGTAGTTTTGTGTCGCTTGGAACCTCTTTTTTGTCCTTCATTTGTCTACAACTGGCGCACACGTAACGCTGTCCGTCCTCTTTTTTCACCCCTGCACATGCCCATCTGTAGCACCAATTTGAATTTTCCTGATGATCAGTGACAACAACTGATTTAGTTCCAATGCGTTGACTATACATTTCAATTTGAAGAAAAAATTTCTGTAATTTAATTGTTACCACTTTAAAATATTTTTTTTTTTGCCATTTTCAAGCCAAAAAAACGAGTTGGGGTAATAAAAACGAGTTGGGATAATAAAAACGAGTTGGGTCAAAAACGAGTCGGGGTAAAAACGAGTTGGCTGAAGACGAGTTGGGTGTCGTCCATATTTATTCAGAATTTTGAAAATTTCTAGAAAAATGAGATTTACTAGTAACAAAACGGGTCACTTTGGCGTGGCCACTGGCCACCTTGGCGTGTGATTTTTATGTGATTCTTAATATTTATTGGGGAGATATGTCTGTATTAATTTGCATCTTGTTCGATTTTTCTCGTTTCGTTGAGTTATAAAGGTAATAATGAAAAAAACACACAAAAATATGTTTGGGGCGGAACCGACGGGACGGAACTGACCCTTTCGTAGCGTGGCCGTTTTAGCGTGAGCCAGTTTAGCGTCTTTGGATATAATAGATAGTGCTAGGAACCGGACCGGACTCCGGCCGGATTTTTCCGGATCCGGGTCCGGAATCCGGGTTTTTTGGGCCTCACCGGATTTTTCCGGATTCCGGATTTTTCCGGATTATCCGGAAAAATCCCACCGGCAATTTTTTGAAAATCAAAATCCGGTTCCGGATCCGGCGTTTTCAAAACCGGATTTCCGGATTTTTCCTGATCCGGCTAACGATGGTAATTTGAAGAAAGATACTGAGATAAGAATTTTAGTGGGAAATTGCACCAAAATAAATTAATTTTTTGAATTATTTATGGATTATTCGTGGCTTAGTTCTTTAGTTGGTTGACTACTGTTCCAAAACAAAAAAATTTGATTTGGTTCGATACCACCAGAAAGCAAATTCAATTCAAAACTTTAATAATTTTTGTTTGCGAACCAAATCACATACTCTTGGTATTATTCGAAAAATCTTGTCAATAAGCCTTTTTCTAAACAAAATTTAAACAAATGGGTTGATCTGGGAAAAATTATTTACTCGAAATTTTGTATTCCAAATAACTTAAACCTTGACCAATTTTGGCGAAAATCTGTTAACTAATGGGCTATTAATTTTCAAAAATTTCCCCCTGTGGCGCCTATCGGCACCACTCGCCTCCCATTCGCGTAGATTTTTTATCTTAAAGTTCCCTTAAAATTGGTTATTTTAAGTGCAAAGATTTTCACGAAATAACACTAAGATTTACGAAATTTTTTCAGGCGACGTCTATCAACATTAAAAATCTCCTAAATTGACCAGCTTTTGGTCAAAATCTGTTACTAAAGCACACCCAGATTTAAGAAAAATTTCCCGGCGGCGCCTATCGGCACCGCCGTAACCCATTTGCTTTATTAAATTTTTCTTAAAATCGATCACAAAAAATTAGGCATTTTTTGCGCAAATTTTCTATCAAATTGGTCATTTTTGCTGATTTTTTGCTCTTCAAATAATTTTTTTTTATGAATTAAGTGAAATTTTTTAAAAATCCGGAACCGGATCCGGATCCGGCTTTTTGAAAACCGGACTCCGGAAAATTTTTCAAAAAAGCGTAATCCGGAAAAATCCCACCGGTAAATTTTTAAAAATGAAAATCCGGTTCCGGATCCGGCGAAAAATTTTTGCAGTTTGAAAATCCGGTTCCGGATCCGGGAAATCAAATTTTCCTTGCCCTAATAATAGATATAACTTTTCTCAGAGACAACCAAACTAAGTATTATTAGTGTTATTCAACAGCTCTTGGTAAGCTCTATAAGTCTGCAAAATTTCAAAAAATTTGGTCCAAAAAGTTCGGAACTTTAAGTTTTTTTCTAGTTTTTTTTGGCCACAACTTTTTTACTAGATGGACCAAATTTTTTAGATATTTTACAGGCTTTAGAGCTTACTAAGAGCTATCGAATGATACTAAGAATACTTAGTTGGTTGTCTCTGAGGCGCCAAACCGCGCGCCAAACTGGCCGCGTCAAACAGGGCGGTTCCCCTGATATGTATCATCGATAATTTTCTCTTTTTGGATTTAGGTTTTAAAAATATTTTGATAATAGTTGTAGCTGCTTTGTTTAGTCTTTTTCTACTTCAAATAATTAATCTATGGCCGACTTGGTTTATGCAGGTTAATATAAAAAATATATCAATAGCCCTATTTGTTGTGAATTTTTATTTTCAGTGCGTGGCTCTTTTGGTTATTCTTTAAAATGCGGTTTAAATTCTCCAATGGAAGTTATGGGCGAAAAGCTGTAATTTCTTTTAATTGTGTAAAATTTTATTTTGCTTTTCAGGGATCCGAGAGACAATTGTTGTCGCTGTTTCTCGTTTAGCAATAACGGCGTCTATTTCGCTTTTTGTGATTCGAATAAGTACTTATTTGGCCTTTTAATGATTTTCTTTGATCGCGTTCCCCTTTAGCACTGCACTCGTTGAATCATCCACCGGTCGAAAATGTTTTTCTACAGATTTAGGCAAAACTCAATGCATCATTTTCTCACCAAAAGACAATTTCATGGTCACATACGAACCGTAAGTCAACGGGTGACCAATTCGGTCGGATTACCTTTGTTTGAATGAAGGTACGTAATTTACGGGTCTCGCAAGAATTCCGACGGGTCTCTCAAAACTCCGAACCCCAACCTCCGTTTCTGGTCTGTCCCTGAAGGCAAGCTACTGACCACAGTCATTGCAGACAAACAGGTGCAGTCTGGAAATGCGGAGTTTGCAAGTTAAATATTTCAATTTGAGTTTTGTTAAGGCTTTTTGGAAGCCCTATTTTTCTGCCGATGAGTCCCTAATGTTGCGGGTGCTTGGTTCCGAAGTTCATTTCTTCAAAAATGGAAATTTTGGTCTGTCTTTGCATAATAAAATTAGTAATGTAATTCGTTAGTATTTAGCAAAGTCATCTCATAAAGTTGTGGTCAAAGACATCGCTTCCTTTTCGATTAGCCCGGGAACGGCAATGCCGCACTTCGCCTGTTTCATTCCTTCAAAGGTTGGTTAGTTGTCGAATTTGTTGTGCTATTTATCTCCCCCCACCTATTTGATTTGCACTTTTTGTCCTAACCATTTTCTTAGAATCAACCGGCAATGATCCAACTTCGTAGTCTCTCAGATTCGCTGGAAATTCTCTTCTCTAAGGCATCGTTCACTTGCGACCGGTGCATTATGAATTGGAACTCGAAAGGTGCTGGTTACACTTTTACTTGAGGCTATTTCTCTCTGTTTTAAGGGAATGCGTTGCTGGTCACGGCTTCGGTTGACGTGGATAAATCCAACAAAGTCTTGAATGCCCTTTATTTGCTTTATTACTTTTTTTTCTAGTCGTATTATGGAGTCAGCCATTTGTATTGTCTTCTTACCAAATCATACGGCGATTGTTTCAATGTAAAGTTGGCCTTGTGCATGCAAATTATCATTTTTGAATTCAGGTCACTCTGAATAAGCAAGGGCCGGTCCATTGTGTGCAATGGGCACCGAATTCGAAAGAGTTCTGTGTTTGCTATGGGTTTATGCCTTCAAGGGTATGACGATTGCAACTTTTGCCTGGCAAGGCGTTTTACTACGTTTGTTTTTTAGGTTGCGATTTTCAATACTCGTGGAGACACAGTTTGGGAGCTTAGTGAAGGTCACCGCAACGAAGTGTACTTCAACCCGCAGTCGACAATTCTGGTCACTTGCGGTTTCGGCAACATTGCCTCTGGCAAAATGGAGTTTTGGAATTTGGACACTCGCAGTGAAATCTGCGCATTTTGTGCTCCCCATACGACACACTTCGAGTGGGCGCCGGACGGACAGCACATTTGGTGATTGTTTTTTTGGTAATACTAAGGCTGGTCCCCCCCCCCCCCCATTTTTTGAAGAAAAAAATATAATTTTTTATAAAGTGATTAAAAAATGTCCTCGGGGGTTTTTGAGGTCGCTGATCACGATTCCGGCATCCATTTTGACTAATTCCGCACCTTCTTTAGTGCATTTGCATCAGTTTTGTCAATAAATGTGAATTTTGGAAAAATTTGAGTTTTCATCCTTTTGTTCGAATTCCGGGCAAGGGCTCAAAACTTGTCGAATATGCCGGAATCGTGATCAGCGACCCCGAAAACCCCTTGAAGGGTGTCTTTACGAAAAAAGCTTAAAAACAATTTTTTTAATGGGGGGGGGGGACCAGCCTAGTATTACCGTTTTTTTTTTTGTTGGTCAATGAAAAAATAAACTTTGGTCCGTTATTGAAGCACTTCGACCACGGCGCCGCGTCTTAGGACGGACAACGGATTTCGAATTTGGACATATCAGGGCGACCAAATTTATGAACAAAAATACGAACGGGAGGAGTTGTGGGAGGTAATAGCAAATCAGAAAGAAAAAACCGAATTGTTTAAGCTAGGGTAGCAACCCCGACATTTCGGGGTATTACGAAAGTCGTTAATTGTGCTTCAAAAAAGATGAACTGTCTTTAAATGTTTTTCTACAGTCATCCCCGACAAATTTAGTCGGGGAATTTCCTCCCCGAACCCCAATTTTCCAACCCCGACGTCGGGGTTGCAACCCTAGTTTAAGCAATCGCATAAAAGATAGTGAAATTAGGAAAATTATTAAAAATAAAAAAAATAGCCAAATAATACATTAGAAATTTTGCCAATTGTTTTGTTTTTAGATGAAATGGCGTCCGTGCGCGGCGTATAATAAATTCAAAATTGAGGAGCCGAATAAAGAGCAAATCACAGCACATGTCCATCGGTCGAACGACGGCAAAAGCAAAACATCTCTGGACAATTTGCCGAAAGGGTCGTTGACCGCAAACGGCGCTTTATGTTCCGCCGTATTTGAGGGGTGCCTTAAGGGGGGCGGGCAAAAAGGAAGACGAAAAGAAATTGCGATTAGAACAGAACCAAAGTAGAATGAGTAGCCAAAGAACAAAAGAAAAAAGCATTTGAACGTCAGTTGCGTTTAGAGCAAGACAGAATTAGACATAGTAAATAGACAGGCGTGGTTAATGTCTATGCAGCAGATCTTATGTGAATGCTCATGAACACAGACTTAGTCCAATGAACATAAGACGTGAATTTGTGATGCATGCTTTTACAGAAGAGAAAGTGAGTGTCGCAACAATTGCTTTAAGGATAGTTGCCACTATGGCAAAGTTTTCATTCCTAAGATCCCTGAACAGGATTTTCCTGAAATGTTGAAAGATTTGTTTATGAAGTTTGACGCAAGACACGAGAATTTTGGCGCTACTTACAAATCAATCCATTTTGAAACCATAGGGGGGACCCTATTGTTTTTTTGACAAAATTTTTTGTTTTTTCAAAATTGGCCATTATAAATATAATATTCGTGATAAGCGACCTCAAAATTTTTTTTTGAAATATTTAGGACTTAAAAAAATAAAATAAATTTGGTTACAGTTTTTTAAAAACAATAGGGGGGACCCTATTGTACTTTTCTTGAAATTTTTTTTTTTTTTAAATTGGCCCAAATAAATGTCACTCTTATGATCAGCAATATCAAAAACATTTTGAAACACCTTTTAGTACCAAAAATCGACAAAAAAAAATTGGTAAAAAAAAATGAAAAGGGTCCCCCCTTTGATATTTTTTTCAAAATGGAACGCTTTTAAACTAGCGCCCATTGAAATACGTACCATCTGGTAAAAAAAGTATAATATTTATCACTATGTGTAAATAGACAAAAAAAAAATGAAAAAAAAGTGAAAAAAAATTCAAAATGGATTGATTTGTAAGTAGCGCCAGAATTTTTTGCAAATATTAGATCTTGGAATAAGTTGAGAATTAGATTAGATAATAGCAATTTAGAAAGAAGGACAAAGAATGTAGTATAAAAAGAATTGTTAGACAGAGAATGATTAATTAAGAATAGATTTTTGATTAGATTAGAAATAGTATTTGATCAGGATTTCTGAATTTTGGAAAAGGTAAATTTTTTCTTTTTTGTTATTCTCCCCACCCAAGGAGACGACCAATGGATATGTCGTGAATTAGTTTTTGTGTGTTGGTCTTCATTCGAACAGCGCAGTGAAGAAAGAATGTGCCAGCTGGAGCATCAAAAAGTTTGGTAAATGACTGCAACAATTGATAAATTTTTCGTTTTCAAGCAAAAAACAGAATTAAGCATAATTGCCAAAATTTTAAGAATCCCAAGGAAAAAGCCGACCAATATGAATGCCGCGAATTTTGGACGCAGAGCTGACTTCGAAAAGAATTGCTGAACAAAGCGGCGATGACTTCATTTCAAAGGCGAAGCGAAGAAAGAAAGTGCCAGCTGGACCAAAGCATGAGATGGAGAGAAAAATGGAGATATTTCTTTTTTAAATTTATTATGTGATTACAACCTGTTAAAATGTACTTTTTTAATTGCCTGAATTGATGTATTACTTATGACTCTTGAAATTAATTTTCATACTGTTATCCAAAAAAATTGGTTTTAGGCTTTATTTAAGGGCACAGACGATTTTGACGTTAAAAGAGAAGAGACGAAAGGAATTGAGGAGAAACGTTGAAAGCGAAAGAAAAAGATTAAGAAATAAGTTAAATGAAACTAATTGAATTAGTCGTCCCTAGCGGGTATTGCGCCGAAGGCGCAAAAACCCGCTAGTACATTTCAATTTGAAGAAAAAATTTCTGTAATTTAATTGTTACCACTTTAAAATATTTTTTTTTTTGCCATTTTCAAGCCAAAAAAACGAGTTGGGGTAATAAAAACGAGTTGGGATAATAAAAACGAGTTGGGTCAAAAACGAGTCGGGGTAAAAACGAGTTGGCTGAAGACGAGTTGGGTGTCGTCCATATTTATTCAGAATTTTGAAAATTTCTAGAAAAATGAGATTTACTAGTAACAAAACGGGTCACTTTGGCGTGGCCACTGGCCACCTTGGCGTGTGATTTTTATGTGATTCTTAATATTTATTGGGGAGATATGTCTGTATTAATTTGCATCTTGTTCGATTTTTCTCGTTTCGTTGAGTTATAAAGGTAATAATGAAAAAAACACACAAAAATATGTTTGGGGCGGAACCGACGGGACGGAACTGACCCTTTCGTAGCGTGGCCGTTTTAGCGTGAGCCAGTTTAGCGTCTTTGGATATAATAGATATAACTTTTCTCAGAGACAACCAAACTAAGTATTATTAGTGTTATTCAACAGCTCTTGGTAAGCTCTATAAGTCTGCAAAATTTCAAAAAATTTGGTCCAAAAAGTTCGGAACTTTAAGTTTTTTTCTAGTTTTTTTTTGGCCACAACTTTTTTACTAGATGGACCAAATTTTTTAGATATTTTACAGGCTTTAGAGCTTACTAAGAGCTATCGAATGATACTAAGAATACTTAGTTGGTTGTCTCTGAGGCGCCAAACCGCGCGCCAAACTGGCCGCGTCAAACAGGGCGGTTCCCCTGATATGTATCATCGATAATTTTCTCTTTTTGGATTTAGGTTTTAAAAATATTTTGATAATAGTTGTAGCTGCTTTGTTTAGTCTTTTTCTACTTCAAATAATTAATCTATGGCCGACTTGGTTTATGCAGGTTAATATAAAAAATATATCAATAGCCCTATTTGTTGTGAATTTTTATTTTCAGTGCGTGGCTCTTTTGGTTATTCTTTAAAATGCGGTTTAAATTCTCCAATGGAAGTTATGGGCGAAAAGCTGTAATTTCTTTTAATTGTGTAAAATTTTATTTTGCTTTTCAGGGATCCGAGAGACAATTGTTGTCGCTGTTTCTCGTTTAGCAATAACGGCGTCTATTTCGCTTTTTGTGATTCGAATAAGTACTTATTTGGCCTTTTAATGATTTTCTTTGATCGCGTTCCCCTTTAGCACTGCACTCGTTGAATCATCCACCGGTCGAAAATGTTTTTCTACAGATTTAGGCAAAACTCAATGCATCATTTTCTCACCAAAAGACAATTTCATGGTCACATACGAACCGTAAGTCAACGGGTGACCAATTCGGTCGGATTACCTTTGTTTGAATGAAGGTACGTAATTTACGGGTCTCGCAAGAATTCCGACGGGTCTCTCAAAACTCCGAACCCCAACCTCCGTTTCTGGTCTGTCCCTGAAGGCAAGCTACTGACCACAGTCATTGCAGACAAACAGGTGCAGTCTGGAAATGCGGAGTTTGCAAGTTAAATATTTCAATTTGAGTTTTGTTAAGGCTTTTTGGAAGCCCTATTTTTCTGCCGATGAGTCCCTAATGTTGCGGGTGCTTGGTTCCGAAGTTCATTTCTTCAAAAATGGAAATTTTGGTCTGTCTTTGCATAATAAAATTAGTAATGTAATTCGTTAGTATTTAGCAAAGTCATCTCATAAAGTTGTGGTCAAAGACATCGCTTCCTTTTCGATTAGCCCGGGAACGGCAATGCCGCACTTCGCCTGTTTCATTCCTTCAAAGGTTGGTTAGTTGTCGAATTTGTTGTGCTATTTATCTCCCCCCACCTATTTGATTTGCACTTTTTGTCCTAACCATTTTCTTAGAATCAACCGGCAATGATCCAACTTCGTAGTCTCTCAGATTCGCTGGAAATTCTCTTCTCTAAGGCATCGTTCACTTGCGACCGGTGCATTATGAATTGGAACTCGAAAGGTGCTGGTTACACTTTTACTTGAGGCTATTTCTCTCTGTTTTAAGGGAATGCGTTGCTGGTCACGGCTTCGGTTGACGTGGATAAATCCAACAAAGTCTTGAATGCCCTTTATTTGCTTTATTACTTTTTTTTCTAGTCGTATTATGGAGTCAGCCATTTGTATTGTCTTCTTACCAAATCATACGGCGATTGTTTCAATGTAAAGTTGGCCTTGTGCATGCAAATTATCATTTTTGAATTCAGGTCACTCTGAATAAGCAAGGGCCGGTCCATTGTGTGCAATGGGCACCGAATTCGAAAGAGTTCTGTGTTTGCTATGGGTTTATGCCTTCAAGGGTATGACGATTGCAACTTTTGCCTGGCAAGGCGTTTTACTACGTTTGTTTTTTAGGTTGCGATTTTCAATACTCGTGGAGACACAGTTTGGGAGCTTAGTGAAGGTCACCGCAACGAAGTGTACTTCAACCCGCAGTCGACAATTCTGGTCACTTGCGGTTTCGGCAACATTGCCTCTGGCAAAATGGAGTTTTGGAATTTGGACACTCGCAGTGAAATCTGCGCATTTTGTGCTCCCCATACGACACACTTCGAGTGGGCGCCGGACGGACAGCACATTTGGTGATTGTTTTTTTGGTAATACTAAGGCTGGTCCCCCCCCCCCCCATTTTTTGAAGAAAAAAATATAATTTTTTATAAAGTGATTAAAAAATGTCCTCGGGGGTTTTTGAGGTCGCTGATCACGATTCCGGCATCCATTTTGACTAATTCCGCACCTTATTTAGTGCATTTGCATCAGTTTTGTCAATAAATGTGAATTTTGGAAAAATTTGAGTTTTCATCCTTTTGTTCGAATTCCGGGCAAGGGCTCAAAACTTGTCGAATATGCCGGAATCGTGATCAGCGACCCCGAAAAACCCTTGAAGGGTGTCTTTTACGAAAAAAGCTTAAAAACAATTTTTTTTAATGGGGGGGGGGACCAGCCTAGTATTACCGTTTTTTTTTTTGTTGGTCAATGAAAAAATAAACTTTGGTCCGTTATTGAAGCACTTCAACCACGGCGCCGCGTCTTAGGACGGACAACGGATTTCGAATTTGGACATATCAGGGCGACCAAATTTATGAACAAAAATACGAACGGGAGGAGTTGTGGGAGGTAATAGCAAATCAGAAAGAAAAAACCGAATTGTTTAAGCTAGGGTAGCAACCCCGACATTTCGGGGTATTACGAAAGTCGTTAATTGTGCTTCAAAAAAGATGAACTGTCTTTAAATGTTTTTCTACAGTCATCCCCGACAAATTTAGTCGGGGAATTTCCTCCCCGAACCCCAATTTTTCCAACCCCGACGTCGGGGTTGCAACCCTAGTTTAAGCAATCGCATAAAAGATAGTGAAATTAGGAAAATTATTAAAAATAAAAAAAATAGCCAAATAATACATTAGAAATTTTGCCAATTGTTTTGTTTTTAGATGAAATGGCGTCCGTGCGCGGCGTATAATAAATTCAAAATTGAAGAGCCGAATAAAGAGCAAATCACAGCACATGTCCATCGGTCGAACGACGGCAAAAGCAAAACATCTCTGGACAATTTGCCGAAAGGGTCGTTGACGCAAACGGCGCTTTATGTTCCGCCGTATTTGAGGGGTGCCTTAAGGGGGGCGGGCAAAAAGGAAGACGAAAAGAAATTTATATTTAGGGAAAACGCAGAAAGATCAGGAAAAAGTGAAGAAAGGAGCAAATGCTGAAGAGACGGACCCGTGTAAGAAAATTAGGACAGTGCAAAAGAAGCTGGACGACATTTCCAAACTGAAAGCGAAACTGGCCGAGGGGCATCAGTTGGAGTTGAACCAAACGGACAAAATACGCAACGAGGAACGGCTGCTGAATGATTTGGAACGACTGAAGGCGAGTGTCAAGCCCAACTGCTGAAGGGATTTTACATTTAATGTAATCGTGTCGCTTTTTGTTGCCCTTTGTTTTTATTTCATCCCCACCTCGTCATGTTTGTAAAGATTTATTTTATTCTGAGATATTATTTTGTTAGTTTAAACAAAAATTGTGAAAGAAATTTGAAGATGAAAGGTGTGAATTGGTCTTCTTGCTGTTTCGCTTTGCAGTGAATTGACTCATTTCCTTTCCCACCTTTTGTTGCACCCCGCGCTTTCGCTTCAGAACTTTGTTGACCGTTTGGCTTCACTGATTATTGCAGAAGGGGGGGGGGGGGGAAGATGGATGGAGATGGGGGAGGAGGGAGTGTCGAAGGGGCAATAAGGAAGAGCATTGGAGGGTACCCGCAGGGAGAGGGAGAGAGCGAGTGTCAGAGTTGAGGGGAGAGAGAGATAGAGAGGGGGCGGGAGGTGACAGTTGGCGGAAACTGAAAAGGGATTCGGAGAGAATTGGTTATAAGGGATGGTCATTAACGGAAGAAATAATTTGGAGGAGGGCGGTAGGAGCGATGAATGGGTGGGCAGCAGAGCGGTGGTGGCCAATTGTTCGCATTTCGTCCATTCTCTTGCTCTTTTGTCGGGCCAATCAATTCGATAGCCTTCGACGCCCCGGCGGGTCATTCCAATCGAATCGGCGGGGGGGGGGGGCTTAATGAGTAAAACAATTGAAATATCTTTTCCATTTTTACCGCTCTTTTTATGTGCGAATATGCGCCATTATTTCCACCGTTTTTTGCACCGATTCACTGGACGTGGTGATGAGCAAATGGACGAGGAAAAGGACGAATCGGAAAAAAACTGCGAAGATACAAACGCGGACACGCCCCCGGGGTTGTCCAATAGCGGAGACATTAGCCCTTCGGGCTCCTCCCCGCCACGCGATTGGTCCATCGGACGGTCGTCTTATCACGCGCACAAACAAACGCAGGGACAACGAACACCGGTGACCGAGCAGCAGCCAACACGCGGAAAATTTTTGAAGCGGTCGGAAACGGCGCCACGGCCGTCAAGCGCCTCAGGCGTTGGGCATCGGTTGGCAGAAAAATGCCAGCGAAGGCCAACTTCCGCCACACCAGCACATTCGGAGGGCGAAGGCCCTCATTCGGCCATGGAGAATCTAACGTCAAGACTCTCCCGACGGTCCTCAATTATCGTAAAGGGGAAAGGGGGGGGGGCAATCTAAGCAGATCGAACGGAAAAAATGTTTAGTCCGATTTGGTGGCTCTGATGGTGCGTCGGTCAAGCAGTTTCGGAAAAGGACGACATTCGGACAAAATGAAGGAACAGCAGCAGGACAGCGAAGAGAGGGACGAAGAGTGAGTGGACGGGAAGGGGAGAGAGAAGCTGGGATTTTTATTGGTCTTTTTTGTTTTTTTTTGTTTGGTCATAAAATATATTTATACACGGTTGAATTTAGGGATGAATTCGAAGACGAAGATGAAACTGAGGAGGGCGACCACGACCTGGGCAATATGCCGAGAGAAAAGATACTGAAAAAAATCCGCCGACACAAAGAAATCATTGGGAAAGTGCGACTGCAGCCGTGGCCAATGAGAAGGAAGAGAAGGGCACTGAAGTGAGTGGGGAAAGGGCGGGCCAAACGGCACAAAGAGACGGCATTTGAAGGGTGGCAAGACAATATTTGCAACGACAAGAAGCACAAGTGTCCAAATGGAATCTGTACAAGGTAACGAGGCAAAGAATGCTTAACAAACGGAAGGACCTTTTAACTTTTATCCCATTGAAACAAAACCATTGGAAAAGGTCGAAAATGAGAAAAAAAAGGAAGCGAAAGAGATTTATGCATTTGCAAATTAAGGCTGAACTGAGCCGACGCTGCAATCAGGTGAAAATAAATAAATGGAACAAAGTAAATGCAGAAATTTAATCATTTTATCACAATTTATCTTTTCCTTTACATCGGTCGGTGCCCAAATGAATCCATCGTTTTTCACGCATTTTTATTCCTTTTAGGCATGGCGTTGGGCGAACAATTTGAGCATTTATTTGATCCCATGGGAGTCCAAAATCAAACAGATCGAGTCCAACTTCGGTTCCGTGGTCTCCTCCTATTTCATCTTTCTTCGTTGGGTGTTGGGAATGAATGTATTTTCTTTCCATTTTCCATGCATCGTTTGTTTGTTCCTTTTGATTTGCCCCTCAGATCACCACCTCTTTCATGATGATGGTATTTGTCGTTGTGCCCGAAGTAAGCGATGCCCCCACTGACCCATCAAAAAGGTTCCACCCAATTGCCCAATTGCAGTGGCTTGCCGATTCGCAAAATGATCCCAAAAGAATCAATCAGACACATCTCATCAAAGTGATTCCCCCAAAGGTGTTGGCACACGCCGATGAGCTGAACACCGTCCTCGACTTTGGGGTGCCGTCGCCACCCCGCGGCAAAATGCCTTTGTTCTATGCCCTCCTCCCTTTAGGGCTATCTCCAATATTCTTACCTTTTTTACGGGTTCTACAGCAGCGAAACAGTGCTGAAATGGGTCGTCATTCTGTACAATGTGCCGGTCGCTTATTTCTGCGTCAATTTGTTCCTGTTGGTCTTCAGCATTTTCATCATTTTGAAGAAGTGAAAAGCAAACGAACGAATGAATGAATCAGTGAATCGCTTAGAATGACATCGAACGCACGAAAGAGCAAATTGAGCAGCGGCAAGCAGGAGCAGTACGTGTTCACGTGGAAGGTGGTCAACGGATGGGACTACAACTTGGGAGAGAGCGAGACGGCCTCCTCACTGGCGATGGCCAATGTGATCAAACTGAAGGCGGGCGACCATTGCGAGTGCAATGAATAACATTTGCCAAAAGACCCTTTAGGAGGCATCGACGGAGTACAACAAAAAGTTCAAACAGAAATGGACGTAAGTGAACGAAATGCCAAGGGGACGGGGAGAGGGCAATTTCGTTTCGGTGCCATACAACTCACAGACGTCATAACTTCTTTTTTCTTAAGCAACCGTATTAATTTAAACCTTACCCTATTAGAAAATTATTCATATGTATGTTAGTCTTCCAAAATCGAAAAGATTGTTCTATAAAAAAGATAAAAGGAAATTTACAAAAAAAAGGATTTATTTATTTTTTCCAAGATTTAACTTTTTTGAAAGTTGTTCAGTCGCATGGTAAAATGCTTGTAAAATCTTTTAAACATTTTGAGCTTTCTAATGATACAAAATTGATGGAATTGGTTCACAAAAAAAAAATAATAAATAAAAAAGTCCTAAACGAGTCTGGGCCCGAAACGCGGACGCCGAAACTCCCCGACCCGGCGGGAGGCAGTAGAAATCGCTTGGCTTCTCCGTTCAGATTCCAAACATTCTTTTTGCGGGTGTTCGTCAACTTCGTCATTATGTCTCTGATCGGACTGTCAATGTTGGCCATTTGGATGGCCGCGCAAATCACCGAAAAGGACACTTTCATCAAACAGGTGATTGATTGATTGCACTTTGAAATTTCACTTTGCTTTTCGTACGTCGTTAAGAACGCCGTTTCCATTACCGTCGCTTTGATTACGCTTCTGTTCCCTCCTGTATTCGAGCTGATCCTCAAGTTGGAGCAGTACAGGCCCCGAACTGCACTTCGCATTCATTTGTTTCGGTCCGTCTCCCTTTGGCTGATTTTCGTCATCTGTTCGTTCTTTAGGGTTCTCATCTTTTATCTGATCAACTACTTCACTTTGGTCGCCGGTCTCTTCACCCAATTAAATACACTCGAGGCAGAAATGCGCACCACCAAAGAACTGAGCGAATGGAATCGGCCACGGCTGTACGGATACGGCGGCGACCAATGGGGCCCTTCGCCCTACGGCGGTTCCTTCCAAATTCGGCACTCTCCAATCGGAAATCGCACTTTTTACGAGATACTCCCGGCACCTTTTGGAAAAGGGAATGCTCGGAGTCGACCTTTTTTGATGTTCGCTTCTATTTCGGCAGAGAAACGTCGAGAAAAACGACAATTTGTGCAAAAGAGAAAACGGCTGCCGAACGGAACGCAAGGCAAAGGCGGGAGACGGAGGAAGCGACCGAGCGAGAAGGACATGCAGACCAACGCCATGTACAGCTTGGACTCGTTGAAACCAATGCCAACGCCAGTGGGAATGCCGAAAGTGTGGACAACTGTAAACACGCAACATTTGGCATTGAATATCGGCCAACATTTGGGTGTATTGCCATTTGCACAGGTTCAACCCCATTTCGGTCCGTTTAATGTTGGCGTACACAATGCAAAAGTGATCGTTACTCCTTCCCGAAACGGACCCAAGGCGACCATTTACGAAAGTCGCCCGATTGGTCCGTCCGATGAGTGGGCCACCACCGATGTGCCAAAGGCATTGGTTTACACTTCGGCACCGAAAACGACGCGCATTTTCAAACAACCCTACCGGGCAAGCAATTACGATGAACTCTGTTGGGAGACTTTGATTGGACAGGAAATCGCCAAAATAGTGACCACGGATTTGGGTGAGAAGGGACTTGGACAAAAGAACTCACTCACCCCACTGAAAAGTGATGACCGTGGCGGCCATTTTGGTCATCGATTTCCTCCGGGGCCTTTGGATTCGCTACTGCTCAAATTGGTGGTGCTGGGACATTGAAAGCACTTTCCCGGAGTACGGCGAGTTCAAAGTGGCGGAGAATGTGCTGCATTTGGTCAACTCCCAAGGGATAGTCTGTCTCGGCACTATTTTGGTATGGTGCCGTGGTCAAAATGCGATGGCCTGTCCCTTTCCGTTTCCCCTTCAGGTCCCAATGTTGCCATTGATCAACTGTGTTAAGGTGAATGGTGCCTCTCTTCTGCTTCTCCTCCCGTAGGCTGTCTAAAATACTTTTAATTGCTACTAAATGTTTAAACACGGACACTCACCTTAATCTTTAGGGGTCAATTTATTTTCATGATTAATGAAAAATGGACTGGCCGAAAAAGTGCCAAAATTAAAGGAATAAGGAATCCGCCAGTCATCCCTACCCTCTGCCCCGTCCCTTGCCTTAGCTTGTCTTGATGATGTACATCCGTGCTTGGGCTTGCATGGTTTGCAATGTTCCGGCCAAACAAATTTTCCGCGCCTCGCGCTCCTCCAACTTTTATTTTTGGCTGCTCCTGATGATGGTGTGCATGTCAACGCTCCCCGTCGGCTTTGTCATCGCTTCCAAAGAGCCGTCCAAAAATTGTGGTCCCTTTGCTGGCCAAAAGCGCTTTTTCGGGTCGGCTTTTCCCTCCCGTTGGCATTTGCTTTTTCGATGACCGTTTGTCTTAGTAATTCCCTTTTTTCTTCGCTAGCATTATTGGCGCCGTTCTGAAGCGTAATCTGAACCAACGCCTTGTTGACGTGATCAGTTATTTGATGTCTCCCGGCATTGTCATCCCCGTCCTTCTGCTGATGTTCCTCATCATTTATTTCCTTGTTCTGCTTGTCAACGGTCTCCGTGCTGCCAACACGGACTTGAACAAGCAGCTAACATTGGAGCGTACGGAGGAAAAGCGTAAAATATTCGAATTGGCCAAAGGACGACGCGGCAACGGAAGCATTTCGCATCAGTGCAAAGCGAGCGGAGAGAGTGGACGCGGCGGCACCACCGAAGGAGGCGCACGACCGCCTCAAAATGGCGACGCGGCAGCGGCGATTGTGAGCACCGGCGTGCGGGAACGACTGTCACCGCTGTACTTTCTGAAGGAGGAGACTAAAGCGACGCTGCGGATGAGTTGGCACGGGGCCGCACCCCCTGAGACGGACGGCACTCTGACAAACACGGCCAAACGACAACCGTTGCAGCGCCAACTTTCAGTTGGCTTTTGGGGCACTATTTGTGACTGTTGATCCCTTCTTCTTAGGACGAAACGCGCGTCTCCTCCCAGTCGCCCTCCAAATCGCCCCTTCGTCACACCCCTTTCCTCCCGTCACTCCAATCGGTGCACGAAAACGAAGAAGACGAAAGTCAGCGCGAAGGTGAAGCCGATGGGGACGACGAGGAACAGCCAATTGGAGGACACGCTGGAGCGATGGGCAACGGACCATCGAACAATGGGCCAAAATTGGGGCCAAAGACATTGCCGACACTCATGGAAAGACCAATTGCTAATTTGTATCGGATGGACAAATGCGAATAAAGTGGAGGAGAAACTGAGAAATCGAACAGAAGAAGCGGCGGAAGAAGAGGTGGACGGAGACGAGGAAGAGGCAGTGCCATTGCTAAGGGGGCGGACGAGTGACGCGCACCGGGACGAAGCGGCACATCAAACGCCGGTGATGGAGGAGGTGAACCGGGGAGGCGGGGGGGGGGAGTAGGTGGAGGAGGAGTGCAACGGGGGGGGGCACTTCTGAGAAGACAAACGAAAATATTATTCAAAAATTTTTATAGTAAAAGATTTTAATTGTTTTTTTAATTTTTTCTTCCATAATTTTTGTAAATGCGTTTTTGTATTGTTGTTAAGCATTTTTCCTAAAAATGGGTCTGGCGATGCTTTTAAAATTTGTTAGGATTTATTAATTATTTTAGAATCTTTTGGACAGTTTTGATAAAAAAATCTAGCTCCGGGCGCAGACTTGACTAGGTCGGATCGCCCGTGCCCAGTTTCATGGCCAAGATACATTTTGCAATTTCCTTTTTCACAGTCTTTCAAAGCATTTGGCATTTAGGCCGATTATTCAGTGCCATCTGACCGAGAGGAGAGCAAAGAAGAGACGGACACGAACAGCAGCAGCAGAGAGGCTGATAGCGAGCTGAAACTTTCGCATGAGAGAAGAGAGAAGGCGGACAGTGACAACAGCGAAGAGAGACAGACGAAAGAGCGACGGATGGAGACGGAGGAGAGACTGTCGACGGCGAGCAGTGCGCGGACGGAGTCCCAGCGGAGTTGGGTTCGCCAATCTGTGGCTGTTGCAGAAATGCCATTGAGCAGCAGACGACCTTCCCGCGGCAACAATATGCCATTGGCATTCCGTCGTTCGCCTCCGGCATCCCCGAATATGAGAAGAGTCAAATCGGCGAAGAATGGCATCTGCATGTGCGTGTTTAAATGCTCGTTCGTTGCTTCTTTTTCGATCATTTCGCTTATCCTCAGTGGCCCCGCTTCGTCCGCCGAGAGGGAATTCCTCTCAGAATGCTCTCCACTCCCCCATCTTTGTCTTTCCTCCCCATTTTTTGACGGCGATTTGGCTCGTTTTTCACCTGCTAAACGGCACCCTCTTTCGCCGCTCGCCACCGCAGGCGTCGGGGCTCATTTGCCGCCGATAGTGCCCAAATCTCCCGCATTGGCAAGTCCTCCGCCTTTGGAACGGGGCACTTTGAGGCGAAGCAGCAGAGGAAGCGGTGAGGGACAAGTGGAAGCGGAAAGGTGCATTACCTCCAAGGGAGGAAATTCGCCTGATCACTTCATTCACTCACTTCTGATCAGAAGCGAATACGGCGGTGATGCCGACCCATCTCTGGACACTCGTCCTCCGTCGGAAGAGTCTCTGTCTTTGGCCTGCCAGCCGGCGACACCAATTGGACACTTCCGGCCCATCGCCGCCATGTCTGCTGCTGTGCCAGACGATTCCCTGGCTGACTCCGACCCGCGCCTCCAATATGCCAATCCCTACTCCAGGCACTCTTTTGCCTGTCCCTTCTTTGGCACTTTCCCCGTTCAGTTATGCTGCTGCAATGTGTTCTCCACTCGCACTTTGCCCTTTCTCCCCTCCTCCGCTCCCTATGCTTCACTTTCGAAGGCCCTCCCCTTCGGAGTCCCTTGGCCAATTCAAATTGGACAGTGTCCCCCCTCTTCCCCACCATGGGTCCATCGCCCCGTTTCCGTCGCCCTCAGTTAGCCCTTCGGGGAGTGTTCGGCACAAAACGAAGGCAGCAGCAGAATCGTCTAATTATTCCACACCTATTAAAATATCCAAAAGACGCCAGCAAAGAGAGAAAAGGCGAGCAGAACCAATGTAAGAGGGGAAGAGGCCTTTTTAATGAGCGGATCGATGCCGTGCCGTTCAGCTACGACCAGCCAATGGATGAGGGCGGGTCCACCAGCGGGCGCGGCACATTGCCTCCGGGCTATGGCAGCAGTCCCAGAAGCAGTCCGGTGAGAAAAGGCAAAGGGAACAGTCGAAGTTGCCCATTTCAGGAGAGCGGCCGTCCCCGGTACCGAATCTCGTCCATGTCCCCAGGCCATTCCTGTTGCTTTGCCAGGGTACGCAATTCATAGGGAATATTTGGCATTTTTCAGCTTTCAATTCGTTTGCGCAGATGGCTGAAACTGGCAACCAACAAAGTCCCCAACGGCGTCACAGGCACTTTGACATTCGCCAGCGTTCCGGCCTTGGCCTTGGCCATTCACTCACAATTGCGTCTCCCCCTCGCCCCCAAGTGGCGTCATTTTCTCGGCCTCAAATGGAAAAGGAACATTTAATGGAGAAACAAAGCACAGTATGAAGAAACAAATGATCCGACTTCCAAAATACTCCTTAATTGTTCAGCAGAGTTCTCCCCCCCCCCCTTTTTCCGCTTTTCCCCATTTTCTCTTTCCCTTAATTTTTTGGCAAATTTTGTTCATTCCCCAAATTCTTTCGTTTTCCCTCGCACAATACATAAATAAATGCTCCTTTGAATGCAATTCATTTCCACAAATAATTACCCTTTCTTTCTCATTTTGACAGAAAATAAAAATTGCTCTCCGTAAGCCTTTGAAAGGGCAAAAGAAAGGTTTTCCAATTGAAAAGGTTTAAGCACAAATTGCGCCGTTTGGAATGGCAAGTCTTGCGGAATTTCCCCAGTTGAATTAATTAGTCCTTAATTGCCATTAATTGGAATGCCAATTTGTCCTGGTCTGTCCTTTTTAATGCAAATTCGTCCGCTGCTCATCTATCTCTTTTAACTGCCCGGTCTAATCCCCGCCCGCAAATGCCAATTTGACAGGGCGCCGCTGGAAAAAGTGAATTGATTTTGGCTTAAGCGATGGGAGGAGCAATGGGCCTATTTTTGTGCCCATCTCGGATCGCATTTCAGCGAGAATTGGAGGACGACGAATGGAAAGAGGGGCCTAAGTGAGGACATAATTCAATTGGGAAGACAAGCCGCAAAACGAAACTGATTGGCAAGGCGAATTCATTCCGAAATTCGAACGCATTAATTTGTTGGAATTTCCGAACACAAAAATTATTAGGGAAAAAAGTCCCAACGCAAAATTTGAAATTGTTACGCTTTGCCTTTGCTTGGCCGTCCAATGCTTCTCAGTTTCGTCAGCAATTGGCCAAACGTTTTCCATTGGCGGGCGAAGGAATGAATGAGTAATTCGATTTGCCGCAACATTTCCTTCTCAAATTCGCTGCCTGTCCGTCATGTTATTTTATTACAAGCCGATGATTATGATCGCTGCTGATCGGCTCTTTCACCCGTCCATCTGTCCCCTTTCCCCCCGCTTTTATCCCTCAATCAGTCGTCCTTATCCCTCCCCTTTCCCTTCCAATAATTTACTGACTGACACACCTGACTCGCCCCCCCCCTTTCAAGTTAAAAGGAAATTTGTCCGCAAAATGAACCGCCAATCACTCCCCGTCCCCCGCTTTTACATCAAATGCCAACGAATTTTCACTCCTCTTTCATCTTTGTCAATTCATTTGGCCATTCAAAATGACCAAAAGAAGACAAATCCATGGAAAATGTCGCTTTGTTTGAAAAAGTTAAGCAATTCGACAAAAAAAAAAATGTAATTTGTTCTCCATTTATTCCGCCTGTCCATTGCAAATTCAAACTCCAAACCGTCCCCTCCCCTCCCCCCCCCCCCTTTCGCTTTTATTTCGGTGTCCCCTCCCCCCCCCCCCCCCCGCCCATTCTCCGTCTGATTGCCCTTTGTTCCTCCGTGTTCAGTCGCGTGAACTCACAGCAAATTTATTCGATCCCATCCTTCAGAAACCGCAAAATTTTAATTGGCCTGAGAAAAGTTATCGAAGCTCAAAAGAAAAGCTTTTAGGAAAAGCATTCTTGCTGCTGTTTTCCTTGTCCCTTTGCTGCCCTTCTCCCAAATTTGCCTTTTGTCCCTTTTTTCCCTTTCGCTTATTTTGTCATTTGCCCCCCCTCCCCCGCCTTATTTTTTCAGTCTTTCCCTCCCCCCCCCCGCCCCCAGCAATGAATGCCATGACAAGTTCGCTCTCACAACGAGTGCCTTTCTCCGCTCCCCTCCGGCATTATGATCATTCTCCCCCCCCCCCCTCTGTTTTTATTTTTCCTTTTCTTTTTGCCCCCCCCCCCTTCCTTTTCCCCTTAAAAACTCTCAATCACAAAAAATGTCTTCTGCTGCTCTGCTGTACCCTCTCAAAGTGTGCCCACGGCGCAACATTTCCGTCCGGAAATGTACTGACTATCCATCACTTTCCATCCCTCAAAATCGTCGTTACAGCAGCAAAAAGGCAAAAGGCACCTCCCTCAATTCGGTTGAGTCATTCTCAAAGATGGGCAGCGGAAAAGCGATTGGAAAGAATCCGATGGGCCGAAGGATTGGTCTTTTTGCCCTTTAGGGCCAATGATACATAATGAAGAGGAAATGTGTGGGAAATGAATGGGGCCATTGGGAAAAGGTGGAAAAAAGAAAAGCGGGGGGGGGGGCGAGTGAATGTGATGGGAAACGGCAAATTTGGAGGGAAAGCAAAATAAAGAGGGGGGGGGGGAGGGGAACAGCCGACCATTGTTGTGGGAATGAATGTCCACCCATTTCCGTTTCTTCGTCTTATTTTGATCATCATATCGTATCCCTATCCCATTTTCGGTTCCTTTGTGATCAAACCTATTCTACGCTACCGTTTCATTCCACCATACTCATCTTTCTTTTGTAATCATTCCATCGTATCCCCTCCCATTTCGGTCATTGTCCATTTGTTTGTCCGATTATTCGTTCTTTCCATTTTCCATCCATTCTCAGATATCAGCTCATCCGCGCGCGATAATTGCCCTCCTCCAAAAGCAGAAGGCGGCGATCCTTTTAAGCTTACGCGTGGGTTTTGCGCCGGCCGTTCGCCATCTCTCTCTCTCCCCTTCCCATCCCTCTTTCCCTTCCCCTCTCTCTCCCTTTCCCCTCTCTCTTCCCTTCTCCTCTCTCTCCCTTTCCCCTCTTTCTCCCCTTCCCCTCTCTCTTTCCTTCCCCTCTCTCTTTCCTTCCCCTCTCTCTTTCCTTCCCCTCTCTCTTTCCTTCCCCTCTCTCTTCCTTCCCTCTCTCTTTCCTTCCCCTCTCTTTACCTCCTCTTCTCTTTCCTCCCCTTTCCTTCGATCCGATCAAATCCCTTCACCCATTACTATAAAATTTATTCACATCGCGTCATTAATGTCAATTTCGCTAGGAATTGTTTACATTAACACATTTTGGTAGGTCGGTAAAAAGAAAAGGCAAATGAAGGAGAAAGGCTAAGTAGAGGGAGACAGAGGAAAAGATAGGGAGAAAGAGAGAGAGAGAGAGGAAAAGACAGAGAGAGAGAGAGGAAAAGATAGGGAGAGAGAGAGAGAGGAAAAGATAGGGAGAGAGAGAGAGAGAGAGAAAGGAAAAGATAGAGAGAGAGGGGAAAAGATAGGGAGAGAGAGAGAGAGAGGAAAAAGGAAAAGATAGAGAGAGAGAAAAAGATAGGGAGAGTGAGAGAGGAAAAGATAGAGAGAGTGAGAGAGAAAAAGATAGGGAGAGTGAGAGAGGAAAAGATAGAGAGAGTGAGAGAGGAAAAGATAGAGAGAGAGAGGAAAAGATAGGAGAAAGAGAGAGAGAGAAAGGAACAGATAGAGAGAGAGGGGAAAAGATAGGGAGAGAGAGAGAGAGGAAAAGATAGGGAGAAAGAGAGAGAGAGAAAGGAAAAGATAGGAGAAAGAGAGAGAGAGAGAGGAAAAGACAGAGAGAGAGAGGAAAAGATAGGGGGAGAGAGAGAGGAAAAGATAGGGAGAAAGAGAGAGAGAGAAAGGAAAAGATAGAGAGAGAGGGGAAAAGATAGGGAGAGAGAGAGAGAGGAAAAAGGAAAAGATAGAGAGAGAGAAAAAGATAGGGAGAGTGAGAGAGGAAAAGATAGAGAGAGTGAGAGAGGAAAAGATAGAGAGAGAGAGGAAAAGATAGGAGAAAGAGAGAGTGAGAGAGGAAAAGATAGAGAGAGAGAGGAAAAGATAGGGAGAGAGAGAGAGAGAGGGAAGGATGCATAGACAAAACTTTAAATTCCCCCCCCCCCCTCTCCTTTCGCCCTCCTTTCCTGCAATAATTCGCTTTTCTTATTTCCCACCTCGTTGCTCATATTCTCCTAATATTTGCATACTTTTGGCCATCCTTTGCTCCACCCCTTCGGCACTCATTTGAAGGACTTGTCCCGCTTTCCTTTGTCCTTCCTTTAATATTTCCTTTTATTTGTCGCGCAAATCGCGTTATCCCCCCCCCCCCCTCGGCCCATTTAATTGCTCTCTCCATAAACCCTTTATTTTCCATCTCTTCCCTCCCATCGTTCTTTCTTCTCGTCTTCTTTCAAACTTTGCGTGATTGGGTGCTCTTCGTAAATTAATTTTGGCCCATTTTGCCATTGGCCATCACTTTATTTGTTTTTCTCCCCCCCCCCCCCCGCCCCCTCTCGGCGAAATGTGCGAAATGGGCCACTCAGAATTAATTTGCCCCTCGGGGCTTTTTATTAAATTTCCATTAAAGACTAAGCAAACATTTACAAAATTCATTTGCAAGTGAATTTGGAAATTTTAAATGCACAAATAGCCAAGAAGTCACCCGAAAGAAAGGAATGGTGGGGGGGGGGGAGAAGAACTGCTGGCGACAGACACTGACGAGGGGGTGGGGCAGAAGCAATTGACGGACGGCATGGACAATGATTAGGAGAGAGGAGGAGAAAGAGGAGGAGGAAGAGGAGGAGGAAGAGTAGCAAGAGGAAGAGGAGGAAGAAAAGGAGGAGAGGAGGAGGAAGAGTAGGAAGAGGGAAAGGGGGAGGAGAAACAGGAAGAGTCGAAAAAGAAGACAAATATTGGTGGATGAAAAACGGGAGAGAAAAGGGAAAAGGAAGAGAATGGGAGGGTTAGGAAGAAAAAGGAAGAGGGACAAGGAGGAAAGGAGCAAGAGGAGGGGAATGAGTGAGAAAAATAGAACGATAGGTGAAGAAAGACCCTTATACCAATCATACCATCCGAATGCAAAGCGCGACAAATTGCCCTTTCCATTTAAAGGGTAATTGCGCAGCAAATGGAAAAATGTTGGAAGAATAGGTGAAGGGGGCAATTGAATTTTATGTGAGTTGAGAAGGGATTTGAGGGGACGGGCGAGGCGAGGAAATGATCAGCCGCAGCAGCAGCCTTCCCATCCGCTCAAATTGCTCATCCTCCGTCATTCGCTTCATTTTAAATTCGCTATTATCCCAAGGCATTGCCTCCCTTCCCCACGCCAATCATTCAGTTGATTACTGTATTATTGTCCACCCCCATCCCTACCTCTTCATATTGCTAATTGCATTTTTCTACATTCTTCCGGCGAATTGAGCTTGGCTTCCAACTGCTGTTGAGGCGAAGGGGTGAGCGAAGGAAAGGGGCGGGGACAAATTAGGGGGGGGGAGGGAGGGGAGGGGGCAAAGTGAGGAGGGGCGGAGAGAGTGGGGGGGGGGGGGGGTGACTGAGGGATTGGGCGTTGGTATGACTGAATGAGTGTGGTCCTTATGTCACCCTTCCCCTCCCCCCCCCCCCCCCCTTCCACCCCTTCGCCCCTCTCCTCTGTCCCCGTTTTTCATTTGTACATTTCTCGACTGTTCTCTTTCTCCCCGCTGGGATTGTCCTTCGCATAAAGTCAATTCAAACTCCCAACTTATCCCTTCTCATATTCTTTTTGGCATCATTTGCCATTTTCTCTCCCTTAGGTATTCCGAATTGGCCATTGGCCTTTCTTTGCCAATTTGATGGCGTAATCTGTCCTCCAAGTGCCATTTCTCCACTGCGATTAATCCTTTCCCCCCTCAAAAAATTGTCCTTTTCACTTCTATTTTTATATAAGCAATATTGGTGCCTTTTATTTGCTCTCATTTTCTCTCTCTGTCTCTGTTTCATACCGTTATTTTACTATTTCGTGTTCGTCTTTCCCCCTCCTCTCGCTTCGTCATCTTTTCCCCTTCCTTTTATCCTTCGTCCCCTCTCGCTTCGTGGTCTCTCCCGCTTCCTTTTACCCCTCGCCCCCTCTCACCCCTCCCCCGCATTTCCCTCGCCAATATTATTTTATTTATCGCTTTGGAATTTATCGTCTAACTGACTTAATCCGTCCGTCCCAAATGGCCAATCAATGGGTCGTAAAAGGTTTGGATGGAAGGGGCCGATTTGGAGCAGTTTCGAGGTGTGCATGCCATCCTTCGAATCGCTAAATCTGAAAATTGCCAATTTGGTCCATTCGCAGTGATTTACGCCCATCCCTTCTTTTCCCTCCCTTTCCCTTTCTCTTCCGTATTGCCCTCTCCCCTCCCCCCCCCCCCCCTAATCCCTTTCCGGGGCCGAGCCCACTGAGTTGGAATTGGGCGCAAAACGGATATGGGCAATTTGATTGTGTTTTGGCGAAGATGAATGATGGGGAGACGATGAAGAGGGGGGGGGGGGGGGGGGAAGAGGAAAAGAGCGAATGAACAAATTGGAGGAGCAAAAAAGGGATACTCCAGCAGCACCTTACTTCATCTGATTTTCTTTTCTTTTTCTTCCTTTTCTTATTTCATTTTCTTCTTTCTCTGCTTCTCTTTTCCTTCTTTATCATTCCCTTTTCCCTCTCTTTCCCTTTTTTTCTCTGCTTCTCTTTTCCTTCTTTATCATTCCCTTTTCTCTCTCTTTTCCTTTCTTTCTCTGCTTCTCTTTTCCTTCTTTATCATTCATTCTCTTTTCTCGCTATTTCTGTTTCTTTCTCTGCTTTTCTTTTTCCTCTTTCTTTCCCTTTTCCCTCTCTCTTCCCCTTTCTTTCTCTGCTTTTCCTTTTCCTCTTTCTTTCCCTTTTCTCTCTCCCTTTCTTCTGTCTATCAAATGCCAATTATTCTGAGGTGATAAAGGCATTAATTTGTGAAACGAAATGGGCAAGAGAATAAGGCGCTTAGGGCATGAGAAGAATTTGGAATTGATGTTGTGAGGGTAATGAGTTATGTTATTGACCTGTGATGATGATCCGATTTATTTGTGAAAACATTGGCGGATGGACTTTTATGGGGTCAATTCGGCGCGGTCTGTTCGGCGCCTACCCAACTCGGCGCGCCCATTTATTTCTGCGCCCACTGTTAAAGGAACGGTACGGGTCACTTTCGTTCCACCAACTCCGTTTTTATGGACACTATTAGTGAGCGAAAAATCAAAAATTTACGGGGCACTACGATTCGTCCGAAGGCAATTCGTCCGTCCGTCCACCAAAAATGCCAGAACAAAACTTTTTTTTTTAACATTTGACGCAATTAAAAATATAACAAAAATTAATGCGAAAAGAAAAACAAAACAAAAAAACACTGAAAGGGTGGTCGAATCGTATCCGGACGAATCTTAACTTTGCTGGGCGCACGAATCGTCATGGCGCTAAAATTAACAATAATTCTGACTTTTTGCGTTTCATTTATACTTAATCGCTTAACAGTAGTTTATTACAATCTTCTAAACATATACAGCTTCGTTAGGTGTGTTCGGTCTGTTCGATATATTCGGTTTGTCCCCCCCCCCCCTCTCTTTCCAATTTCGCAACTTATCCCACACCATCGTCTTTCTGCTGCACCCCTCCCCCTTCTCCTTCAATGTTTGGTTTGTCAATTCACCTCTATTTCTCTTCTTTCCGTCCGTTCCGTTTGTCTGTTTGATCCGATCATTTTTCTGATCCCCTTTTCTTAATAACCCTCCCCCCCCCCGCCTTTTCGTTTCATTTTCCCTTTTTATTTGTCCCATTATACAATCCAAATTTTCTTTCCTCATAGATTTCTCTATCCCCCCCTTCGCCCCCCCCCCCCATTATTTTGTCCCCGCGTCCCTTCGCTTTTTTGCTCCTTTCCCAACGCTTTTCAAATGGCAAAGATTTTGTGTTCGATAATGGCCGGAGGACGATCCATTTGTTGCCAAATAACATTATCAATTCCCCCCCCCCCTTCGGCTTTTTCTCCTTTTTCCATTTGTGCCCAATGACCAAAACTCTGTTCGTTAGAAATAAAGAAAAATGTAATTTTGCGCATTTAAATTTTCAAAGAGCGACGTTTCTCTTTCTTTTTTTATTATAACTTTTGTACTTAATAAATTAACTAATTGTTTGGTTATTTTCGCGTAAACTTTGAACATTAATTGGGGTAGGGGAAAAATTATCAATTGAAAAGTACCGACAAATGCGGGGAGGGGGGCGGAGGAAGAGTGATCGGTGGTCAATTAATTAGGGTATCAAACCCATCAAGCAAACATTATTAATCAGCCGTTAATGACTCTGTGCTGAATGATTAATTAGTCATTAATTAATATTATCATTATTATTAGGCTGAGATAAGGGTGTGCAAAACCGAAAATTTTACTGGACGAATCAAAAAAAAAACATTGAAACAACGAAAACACAAAAAGTTAATAAACCGCCTTCTCTCACATCCTCTTCTTCTTCTTCTGTGTTTCGCCCTTTCTCTCTTTCTTTTCTTCTGTGTTTCGCCTTACCCCTTCGCCGCTCCTCCTTCCTACAGTAATCCCAAAAAGTTTTCCCTCCCCCTTAGTCCCTCTCCTCGTCTCACCACCACTTTTCCTGAATAATACAGAAAATAATTATAAATTTAATTAATTCATTAAATATTTTTTATCTTCTATTAATCAGTTTTGACCCCTCCCCCAAATTGAGCATTTGTCCCCCCCCCCCATTTGCCCACTTTTGCATTTCCCCCCCCCCTCCATTTTGCCAAAGTGTCTGTCTGTCTCTCATGCGTTCTCCATTAGTGTTTTGTCCATTCGTCATTCGTCTCTTTCATCCGCCCTTTCTTCATTTAATCCCTCCCTCCCTAAACTTTAATGCGTCTTTCTTTGATCTTTTCCCTGTCAAATGATCGGAAAGTCATTATTTATGGAGGCAATGGAGCGTGTTTTGGTGTATTTGCCTAATTGTCTCCCCTCGCTAATTGCTCCTCCCCCCCCCCTTTTTGGTCTCCTCAATAATCGGAGGGATTCATTCGCCCATCATTCGCTCCCTTTTCAAATGATCTTCCCCCTGCTGTGGAGATTGACCCAAATCGCTCGGCATAAAGTCTGCGCCCGCCTTTTTCGTTCCCTCTCCGTCCCCTACGGTACCAAAATCGTGCTTAATGGACTGAATGGATGAGATAATGTGCGGGCGGGGGAGGGGGGGGGAGGGATGAGAGAGGCGATGAGACGGGTGACGACTACCACATTCTTTTCCTCATTACCATTACCATTTATTCACCAATTTAAACATCGAATTTTCCATCTAATTATGTCATTGGCATTTTGCAAAAGATAAATTGGCAAATGTATTAATTATTCCCCCCGTCCGTAATTGTGGATCGGCCGTGAGTATCCAATTACACTGTCATAAAGAGGACACATAAACAAATTATGGGCCCAATTCATTCATTCTTTTGCGGCGTTTGGGTCGTTCTGAGTGCTCACCTTTAATTAAATTTTGCCCGTACTCTGTCCGATGCGCTTCAGCAGCAATTACTGGATGATGTCTGGCCACAAAGGGCTCCCTCGCTGCTTCTCCTTCAATTCGTTGCCAATGCCAAAGCGAATAATAATTCCCTCTGGCCACTCCCCCCCCCCCCCCCGAACTCATCATATAATACGCCCTCCCCCCCCCCCGCTTTAATCTCTTCGGCCTAATGCCAGGTGAGCCATCCCCGCTAATGAGATCCCTTCTGTGCTCCCCCCGCCCATCAGCTCAATTCGCCATTCTGTTACCTTTTCCATTATTATAATTGCCCGGGGAATTGGCCAATTCTCTCTGAACCGTACGCATTAATATTTGTTTATTAATTTATGTCTCCCATTTCAATTGCCGTCGCCTCCCATCCCGCAAATTTCTTGACATAATTTGCCATTTTCGGCACTTTGCCATGGGTCTTATAAGTATTATTTTGCATGTTTAAAAACGAATGCACCAATGGGTGGACTATTGTTTGGCTGTTGATTTGTCCTTCATTTGCCCTTAGGGAATCCGCCGACGGCGCCTTACCTTTTCAATTGGATCTTCCTATCCGCCTATAATAATCATCTTTTAAATAAGAAAGCACAGCAGCGGCAAGTTAATGATTCAGCCATTCGTTCCCATGCCATCACTTAATTTATAAAATTATTCAAAAAATAAATAAAATTTGCAGTTAATTATTGTAATGTCCATATTCATTTAAGATATGCAATATATTATTATTATTATCCATAGTAATTACGTTTAAGCATATATTCTTGGCAATTCTTTTGCAATTGTCGCGCACTTACCATCTTTTGACTGTTTAACACTCAGAAATAAATTGATGTATTGATATAAAAATGAGCTAATTTGTTGAGATTATACGTGACGATAAGAGAGAGATTAAGTGTAAAAATGAGCGAGACAAAAGATAGAGAAAGAGAGAGAGAGAGGAGGTGGGGAGACGGGACGGAGAGGGGGGAAGAGGAAGGGGGAGCAGAGCAGTGAGGAGGGGTGTGACGTTCAGTTGGGATGAGTGGCGGACGGCGGATGTTTACTTAAACAAGCTCACCCTCAATAATTTTGGATTAATTTTCAATTATCATTAAAACTAATTTTTTTTTTTTTTTTGAAATTAAATGACTTAATTCAATAAGTTATTGCTAAATGATCTTCATTAACTTATAAGAAGTTTTATTTTATATATTTTGCCTTCATTAAAAATCTGTTTTTTTAATGTCTGTTTTTGGCATAAAATTCAACAACAAATTGACACGTATCCAAGAAATGATCGGAAAATACTAAGTGTTGTCTAAAAAACATCAGATCATAAGATCAACCGCGACGATGCCATTGTAGCGCGCCAAAATATCTAAAAAGTTTAAAAAATTAATGACCTTAATTTTGTCATTGCCTAAGCTATTTTGGGGTGGTGTGGGAGGTTGGATTTACCGTATCGATGATATTCGACCCTTTCGGTTTATTCAGACCAAATAAGTGAAACGTTGGAAAATCATTTAAAAACATGAAATTTGTAATTTTATTTATTTTATTATAGAATTTCTTTT